>NDXB01013229.1:14637-28531 GCA_002631895.1 Agapornis roseicollis | reverse complement strand
AGCAACAAAGATTTGGTATTTGGAAAAAAAAAAAAAAAAAAAAACAACCCAAACAAACAAAACCAAACCCAAAATAAAACAAATCTAATTATTCAATCCAGTGGTATCTTTTTGCTGCTATCTATTCTTTGGGGTCTGGTAGTAGTGGCTCATCCTCATATTAGACCGAACTATAATGCATATCAAAGGTTTAACATCTTGTGTGCGGAGACAGAAGATTTAGTTACTACAATAGGATTTGCCAATTTTCTGTAACATGAATACTTAGCACTTATGTGATGCTTTTAATCTTCAAAGAGCTTACTTCTCACAGTTACCATCCTCAAAAAGAATGCCAGTAAGCATCACTAGCCTGTTTTATCCATCTATAAAGTCCATCAGGGCACACATACATTGCTATTTGGATTGTGTTTGCTTCAAGCAAAGCTAATCAGTACAGGTTCTGTGACAAAACAACCCTCCCCATAAGACTAGTGTGGAAAGGAATTGCTCCATAATAGCCCCAACAGTGAAATAACCCTCCCACCATCTGAACACTTAAATCTTATTGGCTATATTTTATATCCTGAGGAATTAAAGGAACCTGGTTTTATACGCTTACCAGTGCAACCTTGTAAGCCACAGAAGCAGCCTGAAAGAACCTGAAAATTCAGAAACCTCTGCAGATCATTAAATAACTTTTACCATGTGTAAGTAATGTAAGCGCAACAGACGGCAGTATTAGGGACAAAAGTAACTCCTCTTATTAATTACAGAACTGGTAAGCTCACTCTCAATGACAGCAATTTCTAGCCATGATTAATCACAGCGTGCCACCTTTCCTGCCCACAGAGCCCTGCCAGAGCCCTTGGCTCTTCTGCCAAGACGAGGTGCTGTCACTGCTATAGATGCACTGAATAAATTGTTGCTGACCCTGCAGAACACAGCTAACTGACCAGCAGAGCCTGGCGTGAAACAGTACAGAAAGTCACAGGAAAGGCATAAGCTTTCAGTGGCTTTAAACACAGAGCATAAGCCATCCTGCAGCAACAGCACCAGGAACTCTGAGCTCTTGTCAGAAGACAAGTATGAATGAGAATTTAGGGAAGCTCTGAAAGCAAGCAACCCAGGCTGGGATGCCTGCCTTCACCTTATCACAGCCATCGCTCTTTGCTCAGATTCAAACCTCTTCATTCCTTATTTTTCTTTCTTATTTTCTGCTACTGTTTTTTTTCTGATGCTTCTTCATAGTTTACGTAGCTTGTACACAATTTCCTAGGATGATGGGTTTAGCTCTTAATCTTCTCAGTATTTAGAACACATATTTAGTCCAATTTAGATTAGAAACAAAGATATGCTCTTCTGAGCTGTCCTTTCATCAGTTTTCCTGGCAAATACCATGAAAGTTTGTATTGTCACAGGTGAGCAGAACAGCTTCTGTCATGACTCAGAAAAGCTGCTTCCACTGTATTACCACCATGAAAATCATCCAGACATTTATGCTGTTAAGATACACAAAATTACATTATCTAACTCATTTCCAAGAAATAAACAGCCTATTAAAATAAAAGGCAATGGCAAATGCCAACTATGTAAATGTAACCACTACCTACGGATCTTGCTACAAAATAAACTGTAATACAACAAATATTTCATATCCTGTCTCCCAAAAGTACCAAAAATACTAAATTCAGCTATACTACAAATTGTTCTTTAACTAAAGAAAAATATATAGTCTAAGCCTGAAAGTTGAATACAATCTGAAACTTCTACACAGGAAGGCTGTGTTTCCCATAGCCTGTAGTGAGGACAAAGTCCAGGAGTTCTAATTCACAATTGCTGGTAGAGGTTTGATCAAGTATTTACTCAAGCGTTAGTCTCTAGCAGCCAAAAGAGCCAACTCCAGTTAAGCATAGTACGTAAATACCATGACAAGTAAAGAATAGTAATAAAATCAAATAATATTTGTACACTGTTAAATCTTAATTCCTGAAGTTGAGGGGGCTGCTCTCTGCTCCCAAGGAACAAGCGACTGGACAAAAGGAAATGGCCTCAAGCCATACCAGGGCAGTTTAAACCTGCTCTGGTAGGTGAGGTGAGGTAGGGGGGTGAGGAACAATTCCTTCTCCAAAGGGTGCTCAGGAACAGGCTGCCCAGGGCAGGGCTGCAGCCACTGTCCCTGGAAGTGTTCACACACCATGGAGATGAGGCCCTCAGTGCCATGGGTCAGTGGTGACCTTGGCAGTGCTGGGAACGGCTGGACTGGATGAGCTTAAAGGGCTTTTCCAACCTGGTTGATTCTGTGAAGTTCGAAGAAAAATATTACTCACTTGCAAGTCAAGTGTTTTGGCACAAACACATTGCACGTATGTACATATACACACAGCTGATGGACAACAAAAAGTTCTGTATTCCAAGTCTTCCTATTCTCAATACATTTGTTTATATAATCTCAAACACAAATGCAATGTGAAGTATTTTTGTGTCAGGTCACAAATTAACGTCTTCTGTTAGACTGTTATAAACACATAACTACCACTCTGCTGCACAATCTGTAAATGCTTTACAACTCAACGCAGAATCACAAATAGAGACAGTAGACTAAATGGTCAAGAAAAAAACATGTAGTTCATTTCAGGACCCTATTCCATGGTCAGCAGAACACCAAGAACTGAATCAGAGATTTATTTAATAGAAAACAGCAAACAATCAGCAGCATTATTTCCAAACTCCACTTCCACTGCTGGACCTACAACTAAGAGAAATCTCCACTGACATCCAAGGACTAACATTTTGAAGCACTATCCTGAAGGACACCGCACTAGCTTTAAGTATATCCGTGCTCTGTTAGAAAATTTGTCTCTAGAAACATTCATTATTAGATGTATACTATTCCTAAGGTCCTACATTCAGAAGACTAAACCAGCCGATTTAGATACACCATGTAACAGCTGCCTGGGAAACAATGCGCCAGTCATTTTACCAGCTTAGGTTGATGTGATGACTCAAACTGCAGAACTTCATATAAACACACTGTCCATCGTTTCACAGAAACTGAACAGGTATCAGAACAACACAACACTAAAGAGCTACACAGCATCAGCAGTTGGGATCTCTCCTTGAATCCCTGAAGAGACTCACAAGATATCCTCAAGGACATTACAGCCTCTACTATTAGCAGGACATCTAGATAATGAACCATGACCTTTTTGCATGAAGAGATATTTATGAAATATTTCATATTCTGCTTTTTAGCCTCTGTTCTTGTAATACTCATGCTTCTGCAGGTATTTAGCCCATGTTCTACATTAGAATTCGTGTGTATTATGGCTCCTTCCTCCTTTAACCTGCCTGCACTGCAATCTGCTCATTATTGAAAGCATAAGGTTAGTTTAGACAAAATAGTTACACAACTGTTCTTTAAGCAAGGTGATTGGAAGACAGTGCTGACCTGCAGGTAACACAAAAAAGTGGGGAATTTGTTAGTGGTGAAAAGAGTGATACTAATTCTTTAGGAAAAGAAAAACGATGCTGCTAGCTGGAGGACTGGAAAACAGGGATGAAAAAGTTCTATTATTTTTCCACTGATAACAACCTTTGTTCACATCCTCACAGAAGGCAGAGCAGGCTACCCTGACTGCACTAACTGCTGCTTCTTCTTAAAGCACGGCTGCTTCAGCTATGTGAAGTGCAAATCCACTTTTCTAGCTTTTAAACTAAAATCCAGGATTTAACTGTATCACATTGTTAAGGAAAATGTGGTAAAAGTCTTTTTGACAAGACTAGGAAATTTCCAGTGCAAAGTTAGATTTTGTTTCTGGGTAACACCTAACAATGAGGAACATGGATTGAAAGGAAGTGCTTCTTCAGCCCAAAATAGAGTCATGATACCATATTCAAGTTCATTTTTAGAACAAATTCAATCTGCAAAACTGAAGTTCTCATAATTACTCTCCCAATACTTTCAGTTCTTTTTCCTCTACATCCACAGCCACTAAACCTGGTTCTTCCTGTTCTGCTCAGCTTTCTGAGTTTCTAGCACATTTTTTTTTCATTCTAGGTTTCAGAATTGTAAAAGAAAAAAAAATCAAATTAAAGTGGTAAAATCAATCATTTAAGACAACTGTTTGTTGCAGAGTTCCACTGAGACAGTAGCGTATACCTGTTAAAGCATTCCAGTTCATGACTTGCTGCCAAAGCAGCCTGCTACAGGACAAAACGTGAGCATTTCCACTTGCACTATAAATTAAGATAAGGAGTATCAATTCAAAACACAAAAGAAATATAAGTATCCATTCTATATTAAATACTTGACATGAAATTAAATCATATGAGTAGATGACAACTGAAAGACCGGCACACAAAAAGATAAGACACAATGAATAAAAAACACGGCTTGTGAGGAAGAATTCCAAAGGGCTTTAATAGGTTTTATTGTTAAAGAATGAAGAATACATTTTTCTACAGAATGCAATCATCCCTTCTTCTGCCATCATGACATTGCCTCTCATAACTTCTTGGTCCAATTCAGACTCTAAGAGAAACTCTAAAGGGTTTCTCCTTTATAATAATCATAAAAATAAGTGTTTTACAGGACACTGAAAGGTATCATTGTGTTTTCCTTTGTAGTTACTGGTTAGAAGCATGTGTGGCACTGATGACTGACATGGCTGCCTCACTCCAGACTAGTTCTATGCTGCCTTTCCTTGCAGCTCATGGCATGTACCTGTGGAGAACCTGACTAGAAGACAACTCAAATCCCTATTAAGGTACAAGATGTCTCACTGGTTGTTTAAAAACAAGTGTATGGTAATGTGTAAAACCAGATGATATTTCTGCTCATCTCCTCACAGTTTGTCCAGACATACCCATTATGAGTAAGGGGCTGTCCAGGTAGTTTCAACAGCATCTGAGTACCAGAATCTCTGGATGGCTTTCAGTGCATTGCACCTTAACGCATTAATGAATGCATTAACCTATGCAGCTTATGAATACTATTCCAGAAAAGAGAGCATTATTTTGCCCCAAATCCACCACAAGCCAAACACAGTAAGCTTCCAGGCTTATCAGCGTATTTCCCTGTGATACGAGAGGCTCATTATTGTTGAGACAGACCAAAAGGAGAAGGGAGAGAAGGGTGTAAACGGGCTAGAAATCATGGCATGTCACTGGATATGCCAAGTCACCCTACCTGTGATAGCTAATCACTTTAGTGGCAGCAATGATTCACGTAAGTAACTATTTCAGCACTTACACCATTTTAAGTTAAGTTATGCACACAATGGGAAAGAAACCCTGGCCATTCCAAACTGTATTGATTATCATCTGTCCAAACCTTTCTCAGGCATGTCCTATTTTGCGTCAAAACTATATGAAAACCTTGCTGTAAATCATAACAAAATTACCTTCTTTTTTCCTAAAATATACTAACTTATTAGATGATTTAACCAAGAAACACACTCCTCTAGTTCCTAAAGCTCAGCCACTAAAATCATGAAGAAGATTTTTTGTATTGTCGTTATAGTGAATGATTTACTGGTCTACACAGGAAAATGCTGTGGCCGCAGGAGTTTTTAAACAGATTTGGTGAATCAATACAAACTGTAGGCAGACACATTTTGTTTCAAACCAAGACCTGAACCCAGCTCGTATCCATTAAGAATCAGGAATCCAGAAGTGCTTTTACACCAATTTCATAAAACTGCAGTTGAAAGAGATGTACTCTTTCCAAACACATCCCTACCTATAAGGATTACCCACCCCTGCTCAACTATAAACACAAGCTCATTAAAAACACCACTTCAGAGGTGTTAAAATTCATGTGTAAAAAAGAAATGCTAAGTATTATACACAGCTAAGCTGAAAACACTAAAGCTATACAGACACAGTCCTCACTAGCAAAAGTAAGATGTCCCTGAAGAAATCACAAAAGAGAAAGTGCATTACGATTTTGCTACTCTTTAGGCAAGCAGGGTATTTTTATTCCAGTAAATGGTAGCAATAACATAGTATTCAAAGTTTTGTGAATTAGACCCTTTCAAACTCTTAGGCAGAATCTACCTTAATGGCCTTTTCTTTTACATTCATCTTTGCCCAAAGGCTTCATTGTCTCATTATGTAAATGACTTTTTCATATGAAAATTAGATGTTAAAGATGCTTTTTGTAGTTCTTCAATACTGCAAAATATCACATGGCCATTCACAGTAATTCAGACTATTTAGAATTAACCTCCAGAACTTTCTTCCTATAAAGGAGCTTTAACTAGGAAATCATCAGTTTTATTATGAACAATATCAAAGACTAGATTGTAAAATGCAGTTCTGAAAACACACATGCAGAACTTGAAGACCTGCATGTATACCTTCAGGACACTCTCCACTGCATGTCCTTGCAGAACACAGCCAGCAGTTAATAACACTGGATTGGAGCTCACCCGAGGAGAGGCTGGGCAGTTCAAATCATATGCTGTGTGCTCCTGAGTAGCCTCCACTGAACACCAACTCCCACATGTTATTCAAAATAATTCTGTAAGTTACCATCAAACAGTTCAGTACTGAGACACCAAGGGCACAGCAACAGAGTGGGCAGCAAACACCAGACTAATTACAAAGGCAAAAACTTATCAGTCAAGAGCAGGCAGAAGTTTCACTCTTATACTAGTGAAAAATACCACTTCACAGGTATCCATAAGTACCCAACTCCAAGATTCCACAGTGAGACACCATGCATTTCTTGGTGCAATCCCTCAGTCAGTAACAGTAAAATAAGACCACAGCTACCAACCCAAGGAGGAACACAGCACCTATCTGGCCCTGCAGGACTCAGGGGATGCACAGCTCCTCATTGAGCAAATCTTTACAATTAATAGGCTACTGTTAAATAACCCAGGAGGCCTTAAAAACTCCAACTGGGTAGCTCTAGGTTACAAAAGTCCTTGCAATAACTAAGTCAGTGGACAAAAACAGTTATGGTATTTGAAAACACAACACTTGCTCTATCTCCTCCTCCCTCCCTTTTCTGTATGCCCACTGTATTTGGAACTTCCAGGATTATATTAAAAATAATGAGTAGCTAAGTCATACAGATGCCATAAGAGCTCAAGGACATACACAGAACTCATTAGACTTACTTGGCACTTCCCATATACCAAATTATTTAGAACCAATGTAGAAATTCACAACCTAACCAAAAATGTACTCAACTTTCAGAAGATATTCTGTTAAATTACAGACATTAGTAACATCTGGGGTTATTTTTTTCCAAATACAGAAACAGAATAATCAGCCCTATCACAAAGCAGCAGTTTTACAATAATCTTGATTTACAGTATTCAATAGACATATCATGCCTCACCTAATTACATCAGTTGCTAACGCTATGTTCTTTTTCTTTCTCACAAAGCTTGTCATCCCTTTGCAGGCCCGTTTTTTGACCACAATTTTTGTTTAAGTCTTAAGGAACTGAATGCTTTACTGATTTTCTGAAGTGAGACAGTAGGCTGACTTCCCTTTGAGGAGAAGAAAGGGGATGAGTGTTGTTTTACTCATTTCTCCCACAGCGCCAGCAGCCAGAAAGTCTGATGCTGTTATAAGTCAAGTACAACAGGACTCAAGCAGTCCCCTCTTTCTTCTCCCCCTCCCCCTTCATATTTCATTAGAGATGCTCCACATCATTTTGAAAAGCTTCCTAGTTTCTATTTTAGTCTTGTATTATTTTCTCTGTAGAACACTGTCAGGTAGATTTAGGACCCTGATGTTGTATTTCACAAAAACAAGACTTTACAAAATTCAAGATGAACAGAAATATTTCATAGAATCTATATGGACAGAAAGAATCTCAGGAGGTTACCCAGTCAACCTTGTGCTTGAAACTGGGCCAACAGTGATCTCAAACCAGTATGGGTATTTAATAAAAACAAAAAGCCAGGAGTGAAAACTAGAAAGTGATCAGAAAGAGGTGCCCATGAAAATAATGACTTCAATGATTGAAATACAAGAAATAAAGCAGGACAAGCAACAGTTGTATGAGCTATGAGATATATAGGCATATAATCTATAAAACAAATACATGTTTTGAGCACTCAGTTTTAGTCTACATCAATAGAAGAAAATACATTGTGTCTGTAATAGCCCAATAGTGTACTTTTAGCCTCCAGCAAGATGTTTGACACTTAAAATCAGGATTTGTTCAGCTTACCCTTTAACTTCCAGCCAACATGGCTGAAATATTATATATTTACACTCATTTGGCAGCTTTCCTGACCACTTTGATTCAAATCTCTAGTACCACACTGACAGGACAAAAATGCATCTAATACTATGAAACTACTGTTATGTAGAGACACAATTCACCTGCTGAAGTGAGAAACCAGAGGAGTCCCAAAATTTACTGAACCGTATTTCAAGGTTTTGAGGTCTTTCCACTTTTATTCAACTGTTTCTTGTTTATAAGATACTTACAGTCTTAAACCCCCTTTTATTGCTGCACATACAGCATTTGAGCGCTTACCAAGTTACTGTCCCACTTGGTACAGAGGGACTTGGCCACCACCCAAGAATTACTACAAACCTACTAGAAAGCATGCAGTCAGCTCCATCAGGACTACAGCACTCACATAAGCCTAAGCAGGAGATAACATTTTCCTCAAATTTGTAAGTTTTCAACTGGTATTTCATAAAGAACTTCTGAAGACCACAAAGGGCATCTCATGAAAGGAAACTTACTGTTAGTTAACTTAAGTTCACTATACAAATGTTCCTCATTCCAATAGGAAATAACTTGAGCAGTTATAAGAAGAGGTTGAAAACCACTGAGTACACTTCTCTAAACTTGGAACCTGAAGTGAAAGAAGAGAAAGTGGTCACTACAATTTAACAGGTGAAGAATTCCAGATAAATAATCTCTCCTCTTACAGCAACCTCTTTTCATCAGTTCGTGGAAGCAGAATTCTCCGAGTCATTTGTGCATTGCAGCACGTGCTCAACAGAGACTACTGAGGTATCCTCCCGAAACAAGTATCAGAAGTGGATGCCAGGGTTGTGAAATAATTACTGCTCTGTAAATTTGAGCAGCTACTTGCAGCTCTACAGATTTATAAACAGGAAGCGTGAAGCTATGCATTCATACCTGCTTTAATTGTAGGACAGAGACCTAAAGCCATCATATACTGGCTGACATAAGCCTTGCTGTATAATCTACACTGTCTCAACAGTGGATCTTATTCATTGTGAGAGCTAAAAGGAAAAAAAAGTGGCTGACAGAAACCAACTTGTCCTGAAGAATCTTCACCTGCCTATGGCATCCAAGCACTGCTTTGGAACAGCAAGTAGAACAATTGCCTTCATGGGATATAGAAAGAAAAGAATAAACCATTAAAATGGTTCCCTGACCATTTTTCCTAAAAATATCATCTGGGATTTAAAAAGTTAATTTGATAATCAGGAGTAATAAAAAGTGATTTTCTCTGGACTCACGGGCTGAGTCCATGGATTTTGTCACAAGGTTGAGATTAAGACAACCTCAAATAAAATATTACATATCTGCACAAGTTCTCCATCATCCTTTTGTCAGATTTATTACATCTGTACATTTGAGGATGTTAATGACCAGACACCACATACAAATGCCTTGATTTAAATAAAACAAATGTAGTTATTTTTCAAATTCAACCAAGACACAAAAGGCCATTAGCAAGATTTATCCTCTGCCCATCACCAAACATCAGTCATTTTTGGGAAGCACACTAACTAACCTTTTTTTGGATTAAACCAGGTTTTCATTGCTTTGACAGGCTTGATGTTCTCCAATTGGTGGCATCTTTGAGATGCACAAACGTGAAAGAAACCTGTCTTCACAAATGACTATTTCATGACCTCTCCAGAGGAAAATCCTGTGAAATTCATATACCTGAACGTTTTCCCTCAGTATTAGTCTCCAATTGAATGTACATTTTTTAAAAGATGGCACCATTTTTGTTCTTTCTTTTTGCTTTTCCTCAGAGATCACTGCACACAAAACACAGTGAAATGGATCTATCTGCAGCCACTCATTTCTCCAAACAGTATACTCACTGAGCACACAACCACTGTGCAGTTCTCCCCTCTTTACCTTGATTTAAACAGAAAGAAAACCTCACCGTCCTCTCTGGTGCAAATCTGACAGATCCACGATTATTCACTGACATTTCTTTTTAAGTGGTTACCTTACTAAATATTTACCATACCTAAACTGAAAACGGTGTGAATTAACACCATCTGGTTTAGGCAGCATTCACAGAAACTCTGACTATAGATTCTATAATCTTCTAATTTCCAAGTATCTTCATAAATTTACACTGTCTGTGATTATATTCTGAAAGTTCCTTAACACATTAACAATCACTGAAAAATGCAGTCCTTCAGGGCACTGAATAAACTTGCCATCAATACCACATAGCCATCTCTTTCCTAGGGAGTCCTTATTGAAATACGCTGTACACAACACAGCTCAGAAGCTGTTGTGCTGGAGCTAATACAACAGTAACAGCAAACTCTTCCTTTTATAAAGTTTTATTGGCCTAAACATAGCTCTTTAAGGAATGAGGTGCCAAGGCTGCCTGGAGAACAAGCAAAAGATAAGGCAGACTTTAGAGTGCTACCTCCTTGGTGTAAGGCAAGGCCTAACACTTAGCAGCTCTCAGAAAGAGTAAGACTCAAATCAGAAACACACATTGGAAAAGGCACCAAACAAAAAACAAAGTCTGCCTGACCTGAGGCACTGCCCTAGGAAACAACTGTTGTCGGAGCTGAGGGCTAAGAAAAAAAAGCAACAAGCTCAAGAGCCACATTTCCAGTTTATGCCATCACAGACATTGATAAAATAACCAATAATCTCATGCCCATTTTGGAATGAAACCCTTCTTTTACTTGACCTGTCCGTGAATTTCACCTCCTGACAAAGAAGTCATCATCAGGAGGAGGTCTAAACGGTTAGGAAAGGCTCTCACCACAAGTTCAGAACCCATACCTTTTCTACAGCAACAGGCAAAGTAGTGCCTCTGGCTACTATAAATAAGATGACTATAACCTGGCAGTGTTCGAGAGAAGAGATGTCTAAAATAGCATCCCTTACTTTCCACTCTCAAACTATGCAACTGGACACAGATTTTACAGAACATAAGGAAAAAGGGAGACTGACGAGACTCGGTGTGACCTGCACTGGTGGACACAAGACAACTTCATCATACCCATCCACACAGCCACGTCATCCCCAGTGCAGTCAGCTGCCTGTGCCAACAAGGAGCAAAAAAATACATATAACTGCAGTACTATCTCATGCTCAAGGGTGAAAAAGGCCATTAACACTAGCCTGCTCTCACTTTTTCATCTCCTTGAATAGAAGTTATATTTTAGCTATGGTTATTTATATTGTGAGCATTTAACCACAAAAACTCTCCTCACCTTCACAACCTTTGGTTACTCCCAAAATGGAATTGCAATAAATCAAATCGCAGCCATTCACAGCTTAAAAGTCAGCCTTATTTTCTGAAGCTTACAGAACCAGCAGCACTTACTGCATTCTGCCAGGCATTCCAAACAACTGAACTTAAAAGTAGCAAAACTCAAAAACATGACCACAACATTCTGAATGCACACAATTCTACAGGTCCAGTTAACCACTACTGACTACATGTGAGGAATTCACACTTGAAGAATTTGTACACCATGACCTCATATAAAGCTTTCTGAGCATTTAAGAGCCAGGACGCAATGTTACAGACGGTGGATCTAACTGGACATAAAGATATTTGGCTTTCTTTTGCTAATGTTTATGTTTATCCACTAAGGCTGCTTGTGTCCGCTCTAACACCGCAAGTACCAGCATGGTTCTGTGCAAGTAAGAATGGCCTAACAAATAATGTTTTGGTAACTAGCCCATTTTACACACACAGTGATCCACTGGTTAAGTAAACAACATAGTTATTTAGCAAAACATCAATTTATATTAGAGAGCCTAAAACAACCTTTCTGTTCTCTTACAGAAAAACAGTATTAAACGCCTCATACGGATAGAATAACATCAAAGAAAAATATTCCATTCACTGTGGAAAAAATAATTTTAAGTAACTTTCTAAAAATCAACCTCATAACTTTAAAAAAAAATCAGTATTATTTTTATGTCAAGTGAATTTGTCATAATGAAACATCCAGATCAAGGCAGAATGAGAGTTTAAATCTATCTGTAACATTCAAAACATTTGATTTGTCTTATTCATGACCTTTGGAATACACATCTTGACCAAATGAAGGTATGTTCCACCACAGAGCTTATTTCACACACTTCTTGTTATATTCAACTTCATACCTCTACCAAGCTACATTTATAGCTCCAGTTCCTCTAAAAAATACACACACTGGTGCTTTTAAAGACTTTCTATACTTTCACTAGAAGTGAAATTCAAGGCTGTTAAGTTTAAAACCTGCAAGGAAAGGGAGTTTGCATCTTACATTTCTTTTTTCAGCTCCACAGTACGTTACCCCATTTCCTATGGCATCCCTCAGAGAATTACTCCATTTCCAGGGCATCCCTCAGAGAATTCTCCATAAAAAATAAAGATTTAATTTTAAAAGATTTCAAATTCCATTTCACATTTATTTGCTTCTCCTTCGATGAACACTCAGTATCTCCTCACGCTTTTCCCTTATCAATCATTGCGTGCTTCTCAGATTTAAGTAGACATAAAAAGGGCAGCCATGTACTGGTTTGAGCTTTACAAATGTTATCAATGCTTTAAATACCAAACAGGTGAACTGCTTTAATTGTGCTACATCAAACCAATGCACAATTGAGCAACAACTATTAAAATAAACCCCTATCCTCCTTTACTGCTGAGAACTACTGTCCCTCTTTGTCCTTGGACTTGGTTATCAGTTCTAGGCAAGGTAGCTGATAGGGTTTGGCTTGCCTGTCGCCTTGGAGCCCCGCAGCTGCAGGCATTCCGCTTGTTTATGTTTCCCCTTCACTAGTTCCTCTTTAAATTCTCCAGGAGGCATCTAGAAACGGACTAAACCGGCAACACACATAATAAACCACTCAAGCTACATCCATCTTCCAGCCCTGAGATGCCGGATGCGAGCTCCCTATCGCGGGCAGCAGTAGGTAAACATGAGGTGCCGGCAGGTAAGGGAGAGCCGTGAGGTGACAGGAGCGCGGCTCGGAGCAGCGCGGCTCGTCCCGTCACACCGGGATGGCAGGATTTCCCAACGCCGTTTTCCAGGCTGGCCGGGAGAGCCGGCAAGCGGCGGGCGACGGCAGGGCCGAGGGCTGCGAGGCGGCGGGAGGGTCTGAGGTACCAGCGCCCGCCGGGTGCCTCGGCCCGTCGCCTCGCTCCCTCCGTCCCTTCGCTCCCGAGCCGGCTGCGGGAAGGCACCGCCGAGTGCCACTGGCGACCGCTGCCAAGGCGTGGAGGCGGCCGGGAAAGGAAGATCCTGCCCGCGGCTGCTGCCCAGGCCCCAGGGCTGAGGCAGGGGAGATAAATAAATAAATAAGGGGAGGGGAGGAAGGGGGCGGGGAAGGAGCCTGAGGTAGAGGAACGGCGCAAGTGCCTCCGCGCCGGGTCTGTCATGGTGGTGAGAGGAGCCGCCTCACGCCGCCCGCTGACAGGGGCAGAGCGGGGCCCCCTCCCGCAGCCGCCCCGCAGCGCCCCTTCCCCGCCCCACGGCGGCTCGCTCCCCACATCCCCCCCTCCCTGCCCCACACACCACCACCCCCCTCACCCCTTCGCAGGGCCTCGTCGTAGCTGAGGAAGCCGATGCGGGACTCCTTGGCGCCCATGGTGCCGCTCAGTCCATGGCCTCCCCGCCGGCCGCTCGGCGCCGCGGACCCGGGCTGCGCCGCTACCGACTGGGGCGCGCAAGGCGCGGGCGGGGGGGGGGG
>NDXB01013229.1:0-14592 GCA_002631895.1 Agapornis roseicollis | reverse complement strand
CCGCTCCCGGCTGGGGCGCGCAAGGCGCGGGGGGGGGGGGGGGGCGGAGCGGGCCCGCGAGAGGAGGCGGCCGCGCGCCCTCCCCGCCGCCGCCTCCTCCTCCATGGCGGGTCACGTGAGGAGCCTGCCCGCCCAGCCCGCCGCGTCACGTGACGGAGGGCGGGCTGTGATGGCTTCCCCTCCCGCGGCACCTCCTGACGGGACAGCGCGCGCGCGCGCCGCTCTCTCCCCCCACCCCCGCCTCCAGCCACAGGGCAGCGCCCGCGTCACGTGACGAGGCAGCACCCGCCTTCCCCCTAGCGGCCCGGTAAAGGTGGCGGCAGGCGGCGGTTGGTGCCGCTTTACCTCAGCGGCGGTGGAGTGGGACGGGTGCGCGGGCACCGGGAGCCGGGCACCGGCCCTTGCCCCAACGGGCGTCTGTGGGCATCCCGGGGCCGGTGTTTGTCCCAGTAACAACGGGCAGTGGGCCCGGAAGAGGCCGGCTGGGGCTGGGCAGCGGGGCTGGCATCTCGGGCCCTGGCTGAGGGTACAGAGCGGAAGGAAGGGCCTGTGGGGAAGAGCGGTCCTCGCTTGGCGATTTGGCTCTTGCGAAGCCGGCAGCGCTCCGTGGGTGCGCACACAGGCACCGGGGGAAAGGGTCAACGGAGGCCCGGGCGGAAGGGCCGGTCTGACTGCGGCAGAGCGAGGGTCGCGGGTCTCTCTCTGTGCTTCGGGCCTTAACCCTATCGTACCTCACAGGGTACCGCGGCTCTCCTCGGGAAGTGCCCTGAGGAGAGGTACTGTAAGCGCGGGGTGACAGTAGGGAGTTACTGTCCCACTAAAAACGGCTTTTCTGAAACAGAAACACGGGCTGAACTGTAAAAGGATCAAAAATACCCCTGTCCTCTGCTGTTCTGAAGCATATTTGCTTTTAGTATTGACACGCAATGAGAAGGCTCCTCAACTGGCTTTGTTACATTAAGCCTGGTGACATACTGTGGGTCGCTCCCGAGCAGAATAGGAGTTTGAAAGCAAACAAGGGCAGCTCGTTCCAAGGATAGCTCCTGCACAGAAACGAAGCCTATGAAAACACCAGTTGCAAGTCATTCCCTAGCTTCTAGTTTCCATACTGAATGATCTTTCCACATCAGCTGGAGGAAGGTCAGGCCCAAGTTACTCTCTTGCTGATATAAGTTCACACATAGGTATTTTTATAGCAAACACTCCAAACAAATTTCATCGCTGATATGCAAAGCCAGGAATGCAGCTTACAGAGAAGCTTGGATTGAAGGCCACGGTTCTCCTCATGCAACACTACTTGAGTGCAAAGATGCTAGGAATGAATTAAGCCCTGAAAGTGTCGTTACATTGTTTGAAATGTTGGAAACATACTTTACCCACCAGCCACTTGTTACATATTTATGTCTTAAAGAGAATTTAAGTTCCTGTATATCCTCTTACTCCTGTGCTACCTTTGCATACCTCTTCTCCATGTAGCCCCTCACCCAAGTGGCTTTCCATATAATGTAAACTCTTCAAAATATTTGAATGAATTCAACAAAATTGGCAATATCAGTCAAAAGCATAAGTTGGCAATATTAGAAACAGCCAGAGAAGTCAGTTTTATCTTGTGATTCAATGAAGTATTTTAATCCCTAATGATAGCATTCCTTGTGCCATGCTCAATTTGTGATAGATCGCTTTTTTTAAGTATTAATTTGCAGCTGAGGAGACGTGGTTTAATCCCCAGCTTCGCTGTGGTGGTGGTGTTGTGTCACCCTGTGTCCAGTGGTGATCGTTTTGGCTCCTCTGAATTACAGAGATAAGGATACATGGAGAGTCCTGTTTTGGTTGGGATAGGCTGCACTGGGATGCAGTCACACACCCAAACTGGCAGAGCAGTTACAGAAAGCAACTAGAGCAGGAAGCAAACACCATGGTGTTGTAAGACAGCTTCACACCAATTTCTTCTCGTTTTCACACTGATTTCTCCATGACTACTTATCCTTGCCTCACCTCCCTCAAGCCTCTTACTTTCAGTAAGTTATGTTATTAAACAGCAACAGCAAAGTAGGAAGGCTCACTGTGAAACTGCCATAACGCTCCCAGGCCCGTTTCATCTAGAGACATAGGAGCAAAGGAGCCTGCTGGGACAACAATTCCCATCCAATGCTATTGCAGCCACTGCAGTTTAACTGCTGTCCTGCATCCATTCAGTTCCGTATTGCAACGTGGATGAATTACCAGCACCCCTTTCTGTATATTTACAGAACCAATTCTGTTTCTTTTCAGCTTAAAAAAAGATAAACCCTCAAACCAATTAAGCTGTAATTGCCCCCCTCTGAAGTACATCATCCCGTCAGTTCTCAACAGACTCCATCTGTCCTGCTTTGAGATCACTATTTCAAGACTTTTATCCCATTTTCACAAGGCCTCACCAGCACTTCACAAAACATGCCATTTTTATCTGTTTTGTCTTGACAGAACCTCTACTTGTAGCACACAGAACTGTTCACTGGAGATTAGTAAGCAGAACAGGGGCTTTAATGACAACTGGTTCACTTGCTAAATCATGAAAAAATGAATGTCTAAAATTATAATTACAAGTCAGATCCTGCCACCAGCTTCAAGTATATTCACAAATGGCTGACTTGGTATTTGATGCAAATGAGGAAGCAGAATTCTCTAGTGAGGAGTTCTTCTAGAGGAAGGAAAATGGATTGGGATGATGGTTAATAATGATGGTTAACACTTCATATTTTAAAAACCACACTCTTTCCAAAATGGTTAAAAATATGTATTACATTCAGGCTTGCTGCTTTTCACAGCTAAGTTGTTTAGACTTGCACTGCATTTTTGTGACATTTAAAAAAATCCAAACTAAAGTGACATCTCTCTTATATCCCAGAGGTACAAATGATGTCTAATGAGCAGCAGAATTCTGTTTGAAGAGTACTTTAAAATAATTTAGTTGGTCCATTGCATGTACCATGGCTTGCACCAAATTTAATAACACAGATATTCTAGATTGGAAAATCAGACTGGAGTCTTATGATGGCACTGTCTTTGTTCAGATTAAATTAAGCATGTTCTTAAAGGCATTGAAGCAGGAACCTAGAGATAAGACTTTATATGCTAACCGTGGATTAGATCTGGTAGTAAGTTTTTAATGAAGCCTTGTTGGGGAGCATAAGATAATAGATGCTGCTACTATTTAAATGTTATGTCAGAGATAAATCAAATTAAGATACAGTGAATTTAGACTTGCATTAGATGAATGGAGCTCCTGTCTTCTGGCAGAAGAGTGCTCTATATGCAAATCTAACTGGCCACGTGCCCTTTTGATTGCTGGTATATATTTCATTAATCACTAATCACAAATTAATTCATAAGCACTTAGCAAATATCTTTAAATATCTTTGCATCATTGTCAAGTAGCTGCAGAAAACCAGACATTTACTGCTGCACAGAAGCTGCAGGAGACTTGCAGCAATGTGGCAATCAAAACCCAGTTCTTAAGAGAGCAGTGTAAGTCCCTAGGATTTCCTAATTTAAAAGTCACTAAAATCAAAGCCAAAAAATGCAAGTTCTAGGCCCTGCTCTGTTATTTTTCTCTAAATCTCTGCCTCTCTTCCCCCAGTATCTGTATCCTGCCCCAGGATATCATTATTTTTTTAAGGATCAGTTGATTTTTGCGAACTACTTCAGGATACATAAATATATGATGCTATTCTATGTAAATGCTGCACTCTGTTCTCCAGGATAGTGGCAGTCTTTACACTGAGTATGATACTTAAAAAAACAAACCAAAACCCATGAGGCTACTCTTTAATATTAGTACTTACTTAAAACAAGATTAGGAAGTAGGGCTGAAGGGGTTTTCAGCACAAAGATGAAAAAGCATCCAGAGAGCTGAAACTGAAGCTGAAACTGCCGTAAGTGTTGTATAGAAACTGATGGCCTAACAAACAATACAGAATAGCACAAGGGAATGAGGAATTGGTAGAATAAGAGGAAAACTCCTCTATGCCAAAGGCCAAGGTCAAATAGAGCTGAAGGGGTCTCAAATCATGTGCTTCCACAGAACGTGCCCATAGCACTGAAGATTCCCTGACTCTCCATATCTCATGAATATGTCCCTATAATTATTACTTAGTTGTAATATTTTTGTAAAGTAGCTTCGTATTATTATTAGGGATTATTTACAAAAAGGAGAAATCTGCTGAAACATGCTGTGGGGATGGGTCATCCTCAGGAATTTATGTATCAGGAACCCAGTAAAGGAGTTTGGGGGGTTTGTTATTCAGCAAGTGAGCTTCTGGCCATCAAAATATAATCTGTGACTACGTGAGCATGTAGAAACTCAAAAAACCATTTAGGGCTTAAATTTGTTACAAGTCAAAGGTCAGCACTTCAGTCCACCCTCCATTTAAGAAACCCTTCCTTTTTTTGTCCTGGGCCACCCCAAAAAACTGGAGGCAGGGAAGGGAAGCCCACTCCAGGCATTTAAACTTGATCATTTCTTTTTTGTTCTTTTGGGTTTTTTTTAAGGGAAACCCTCAAACCTGAACAAAGCCATGGTCCCACGCTACAAGCATGCAGAAAACTTTGTTTTCTGAAGTGGTCACAGAGCAGAAATGTAAAAGCAGAATTATTATCACATGTAATGGATTCTGGCCAGACAAGTCCTACTCACTACACTAGGATTTGTTCTTTTAAGACATTTAAGTGCTTTTGAAATGTGTATCCCAGATCTCCAGCACAGACACAACTGAGAGAGCTATCTTCACCCCTCAGTCTGGAAGGAGACTTGGTACAGGGCCATAAGAACTGTTTATCATCTGTAATTTGCATTTCTCATCACCAGTGAGGATGTGAGACACACTGTGCCAGGCACTGTACAAACATGAGGCAACTTCACTCCTCCTTGCTTCCGAGGCAGTGCTGAATGGAGCGCAGCAGGGCACACACCTCAAACGTTTGAAAAGAGCAGAAGGTGGGAGGGAGATGAAGGTGCAGTTGAGGGTATTCGGTCACTGTAGGCCTGCAGTGTTCATAGTAAAATGATTTCGTATCTTTCTAATTATAGTGAGCTGATGAATGAGAAAAATACCTCGAATCATTCTCTGACAGTCTAATTCTGGTGTTATTAGAGGGAGAGGGGAAGATACAAAAGGCTTCCTCAAAGAACAACAGAACTATGCTATCGTCAGCACGAACTTTGTAGCAAAACACTGCAGGGGAAAAGGCCATGGCTGTTATGGTTAAAGATTTAAAACAAAAACCAAACCAAAACAGATGTAATATGTACAGAATTCAGTTTTAATAAGCCCACTTGTAAATACCAGAAGCAGATAAGAAAATGGAGTCTTAATGCTATCTTAACGCTAACACTTTCTTAGGAACCCCACCTTATTTTAGTCATTTTTGAGGTGGCTTTTAGCCACAAGTATTCAAAAGGGATTTCTGCAAGCCCAGTTATCATCCCACCCATTCAAGGGACATGTTAGTGAATGCAGTGCTCACCAGGGCTGTGGTGTGGTGTCGCCAGGAGACTCAGAGTGAGATGGTTTGGACTTTTCACCCTTATTTTCAGTCTGAGAGCATTTCTCTTTTTACACCTGCTCTACAGATCCCCACTTCCCAGCACTCTCATGCCTGGTTCAAGCAGGGGCCCTTGCCCACCTTCACTGACACCGTGACAGCCAGGCTGGGTTCCCCTGGCTGGCAGTCAGCCCCTGCTACTTCCCAGCAGCAGCAGATGACACTTCATACCTTCCTCCTTCCTGATGAGTCAATACCACGTAAGCAGGGTGGGGAGGCAGGAGGGAACAACATGTCCCTCCCCCTGCCCCAAAGGGCTGAACTCTAGTGACAGTACAGGCTGGAGGTGACAACTAGTGCTATGCAGGCAGTAGTGACAGGAGACCTGTGATGCACACCCACCTGTGGCAAACACCATACCTGTATATCAGGTTGTGGCAGATACAGGAAGAGAGGTTTGGACAGGAGTGCCCAGTCCTACAGACTGAAAAGACAGCAGGTAGAAGCATCCCACAGGTTCTGAGCTGTGGACTACCTCTGTTTAATTTTACCAGCCCTTTAGATGACAATGAATTAATATTTTTGCTGAGCTGATGCTTTTGTTCAGGGAGTTTATGACAGGTTTAAAGCCACTCAGAATTGCTGCTCAAATTACTACTCAATACATGATTTCAGCTTATGTTATTAATAGTGTTATCTACACAACCAAGGAAAATGAGGCACGTCACACGCATTCTTAGCTATTTTAAGATTTGTGGGTAAGCAGTCCTCTACTTCTAATGCCTTTGAAACCCACAGAAGAAAACACCGTAAGGCACCCTCCACTCTTGATGTTCTCTTAAGTAAAGCTTCCCTGTGTGTGGTAGTGTGACATAATCACACTTGAGGCCCACAAAGAACATTAAAAACACCCTTTTTTTACCCTGGCAGACTTCGCTGATGTTCTTCCAACCAAGAAGTAACAAGGTCCACAGTTAATGAAAGTCACAAGGTGAGTGGAATGCATTAGAAATTATTATAAATACCACATCCTTCCTGATTTCCTATCGACCTGTTTGATAATGCCATATAGAGGGAAAAGTGTGACAGAATTAATCAGCCTGCTGGAGTGAACAGAGGAGCTTTGGCAAGGCTGTTGTTAGCATTGGGAAAGAGAAACTGTGACAATAAAAAGGCAGACCTCAATCCAGAAGCACGTCTGTCAGAAAGTGAGACATGCTATGATTTATGAATGTAACACAAATTGATGGGAGCGTAGATCTCCCACCTCAAAGTGTTGTATCTGTGCAGATTAAGAGTAGCGTCTGTCATCAGGAAACAATGGGAAAGAAAAATGTTTGATAAAAGCTATTCTGCACTCTCTTGTAGGCAGAAAACCACTGTGTCACTGGAATGGAAGGAAAGATGGCTCTGCAGTTCCATCCTCAGCAGCAAAGAATACAAGTGTTGTGACAAGAGGAAGTTCAAATAATTAAATAACAAAAGATCAAATGAAAGGAGTGACTAATGTTTACCCCATTTCAGAAGGTCCAAATCACATTGTAGGAAAAGGATGCTTGCATCACCCCCAGAGCACAGCAGCAAACCAGAGCCACAGCAGGCAGTGGCTTACCACTGTGGCACAACAGGGCAACTTTCCCTTTCAAAGAAAGGGCTTCTTTCTTCTCAGCTCAACAGCTGCTGCACACAGGGTCTCCAATATCTTAGCAGCTTGATTGTTGTACATAGAAAAAGCAATGCCAAAGCAAAAGACATGTAACAACTTCATGAATGTTTTGCCAGCAGTTGATACAATGAAAAGCACATCTCAAAACAGCAGGGCAGCAGAGTAAAACAAAAACCGTGGAGCCAGTAGTGTCATGTCATTTGGCACATCCTTGCACTTCCCTTAATGCAGTTTCAGATCTTGGAAGGGAAGGCCAAAGCATCTTATTTGCTAATTAAGGTTTCACATGATTCAAACACTGAACAAAGGACATCCCCAACTAGAGAGACCTGCCAGTCTTCATGACCTTGCCAGCAGACTGATGTCTCAGTTCAGTGCTTTCATGACACAGATAGTGAAAGAACTTTGGACAAGTACATAAACAAATGTGTATGCACATGAACACGTTTTTATGCTGGTATGCACACCCTACCTCTGATCGTGATCCAAGAGTTACACCTCCCTGTTTGAGTTAAGGACGCTTCAGACACCCTGCAGGCACAGGCGTAACAAATAGAAGACATGAAAATAACAGACTTCTATTCGATGGTGCCAAATGGCTAATGATAGTAATTAAGGATTTTAAAGTTCTTTACCAAGTGGTATTATCTAAGAGAGCATCATGCCTGTAATCCGGCCAGAGCCGATGAAGAACTGCTGATCGAGCCACCAAGGCAACAAAAACAGTCGAGTGGCTTGCCATCTGCTCAAAGCTCTGCATTACACCTCATCCCCCTACAGCATTGAGCCACAACAGGATGCAGATGACCAGACTGTTTAGCTGTCATTTCAGCTGAGCACGGGCTGGCTGTTGGTGTGTTACAGTGGACTCTTAAATAAACCAAACATGACATATCACTGCTGGACAAATAGCCCCTTCAACATCTTGCCTTGCCATTTTTGTGGGTTGATTGTACCTGCACAGCAAGGTAAGTATCAGGGGTTGATCAAAATTTTGCCTACTATATTAAGTATTTGCATGTGGTTTTACCATATAGAACACACTGGTAAATGATCTGTAAAAGCCTTTGGCACTCACTCTCCCTTTGGTGTGAAGCCCAGTTACTCCTAGAAGAGCTTTTGGCCTAGCAGTTCCTTTCAGCTACTCCACTAAAAATTAGGCCTGGAATATTGAGCAGATTCTTGAGCAGGTTCTTAGCAATAACAGTGAAGTTCAGGGTAGCTGGAGATTCCCAAATTGTTGCAGCTTGAAAAAGAAAATCAGTTCATTCAAGGAAGGAAGCAATTTGAAGCTCTTATTATAACACTTGGACACCTCAATGATGGACAAGAGTTCTCCACTCATTTCTCTTTCTCTTACCACTTCCCCACTGTTTTTTCCACTTTCAGTTTCAATTTATCCCTCCATTTGTACCACACAGTAACTAACAGCCTTCTAGTCGAGATTCTGCTGGTTTTAGTGATGAGGTACCAGCTGTGCAGCCCTGCAAGCTGCTACATGTGTGACCTTGAAATTTTCTGTACAGCCAATCAGAAGAATGCCTTTAAACAGTGTTTTCTATCTCCCAGAGAGCATCTCTCAATTTTCAGCGTTACCCATATATCACTTTATAGTATCCAAAGCATTGTGCAAACATTAGCCAGCTAATACCAATAAAAATCACTCCCCTCCCAGCCTAGAGACAATAACAGGGTAAGTAACAGTGCCTCCATTTAACTGCAGCCAGCCTAGGGAGTTCTTTTGGCTTGCTTCTCTGCAGGAATATTAAAATGGAATGAGAATGAAGATAGCTGTTAATTTAATGTCACAGCTAGGAAACCAAAGGTCTTCAGATCACACTTTCTCCTCAAGTCTTTTAATTGCAAACTTATACTTCAGGATTTGACACAAGTTTCTCACCTCCCTATTTTCAAGCTACTAGGAAGCAAAACCAGACGAAAAAAGTACATTTCCCCCCCCCAATCTGCAGAGCCTGCACAATGCTTTCATTTCAAATAGCAGAAATCCTGCTAACTACCAGCATATTCTAACAGTCCTTGTGATCTTACAGGAAGCTGTGTCAAAGTAAACCAAATTATAGGTCAGTTTGTGCCAATCTCTTTATCATTATCACTAATTCCCCTTGTGACTTATGCCCTTACCCTCCCTTCCCCCCCCCCAAACATGTGTCTTACCAGGTTCTTTGAGCCTCTGGTTCTGTCATTATTCATCACACTAGATTCAGCGACAAGACATTCACAGCATGTTCTTCTCACATTTTCTTTAAACATTAGCTATAATAGCAGATAATAGAAGATTGAGGTTTTGAGGCAGGAGACATGGGAATCTGGGTGGAATCAGATGATGAACAGAATTTTTGCTAAATAACAAAAAAAAAAAAAGAAGGAAAGGGGGTAAAAAAATCCTTGAGAAGACTAATTCCTGCCTGGTGTTCTGGATAAGCACATCCAGACCCTGCAATACTCCCACTCCTAGATAGGATGCTTAGTAAATCGTCCCTAATTTCACATGAAATTTTCATTAAAATAGTGGGAATGTTCCCTAAATAAGTTAAATCATTAGTTCCTGTGAGCCTCTTCCACATCCCACGCTTTTTGCCTTTGCCATCATGAGCTCAGCCATACTTTGACCAATGGTGTCCCAAGACCCTTTGCCTGGCACCCCAAGTGGTTTGGCCCCACCATTCTGTGTCATCATCCCACAGCCTCTTCCCCTGCAATTAGACTCCACCTTCTGAGTAAGAAATGTATGCCCTGCATCTGCCTAGCACCTACCACAACAGGATCTTACCAACTAGAGCCCTGGCTGTGAGTTATAGAAGCCATAAATCAGCAAAAGCAATTTTTTTTTGCAGGTTAATGTTATATAAGTTATGCCTGCCCGAAAATATAAACAGCAAAAGAACGCACCTTTTTGCATTCCAGCATGTTGTGGAAGATCATAAAAGCACTTAATATGTTATTTGAGCCAGTTAAGCTGGAGAGCACAACTGCTGTAATTACCAACAATTCTCCAAATCCCCATATGCCAGACAAAGGATCACATTTTGCATTTTCAGGCTGGTAGGAGGGAATCAGAACATTGCAGAAATGAAATGGCGTGCACTGCTTTTTATTCTCCCTTCTGCCTTTCCCAGCAGAGCCTACCTTTCACTACAGCTACCTCACTGCACTGGCGATACAAGAGACTGAAACCCATCACATAAAGAAAGCTGGCCTTTTATTGGGTTATTATTTTAAGCACAACAGAGCGATGAATGCTTTAAGAAAGAGAAATGAAGCTACTTCTCTTGATAGCTACATTCTGTAGGCTGGATGGGAATTTCCTTGCTTTTTTCTTTCTTCTTCTTTTCTTTTCTTTTTTTTTTAAATAAATAAAACCAAAATTTAAAAAAAAAATTGCCCCCAAATCTGACTTCCCCTGGAAAATCCATGAACTGAAATAAATGTTAAGTGGAAATTTAGAAATACTCCTAAGCACTCACATCCTTCTTGCATGCAGGGTCAGGCACAGGGCAGTGTGATGTGAGGGACAGGTATGGGAGCAGGAGAGAGACAGGCAACACAAGGCAGAATGTGCATGGAAAGGGCATCAATGACAACAGAGGGAGGAGACCTGAATACTACCAGGAGCATGAACTTCATTACCCCTTGTAACCCTGGGACGCATCACATGCCCAGAAGCCTCACCACGCTGTGTGCCAGCAGGCAGCCAGCCCAGCAGCACTGACTGCACTGGAACCTGAGCCAGCCTGACACTCCTGTGCAAAGAACAAGATCACTGGAAGCAGATACTAAAGTCTTCTAAAGGAGCAGGGAAAGAAGACAGAGATTTGAGAGGCTCTGCCATAAAGGGAGGCTTTGAAATTGAGGGTACCATGACTCAGAGAGAAGAGACCTGTTGCAGATGGTCTTGTGGCTCTGAGCCCCAATTGCTCCAACCAGTTGTTATTTTCCATCCCCTTCATATGTGCAGATACAACACTGCAAAAGTTTTTCTCCATCGAGTCATTCAGAGAAAAGCCTCCAGGCTGGGAACAAAAACCAAGGCAGGAGAACCCCTTCTGAAGGCCTGACATTTCATTTCTCTGTGGTAGAGAGAGGAAAATCCCTTTTTATTCCTCTCCAGGTTTTATTATTTTATTCCCCTCCATTGCAAAGAGAGGAAAGGATCTGATGGAAGAGCAGCTGTTTGCTAGGGAGGGCTCGCAGCATGCCCAGGGTAGAGCTGTGAACACAGAGCACAGGGCACACACAGAAGGAGATCTGCAAGCTCCTCACTTCACCTCCCCAGCAGAGAGGGCACTTTGCTGTCTGACCAGGAGTTAACTTTCGTTATAACTAACAGAATAAAGCATCAGCAAGCTCTGCACAGCCTCCCTAAAGGCATCCTTTCCTTGATGGGCATTTCTCTGCTAGGTCGTCTCTTTCTCTTTCAGGTTGTTTTCTTCCATTTTGAGACTGGGAGAGCTCTTTCCATAGGTCCCAGAGTAATTGGGTTTCCCACTTGGTTGTGCTCTGCTGTTGCTTTTCAAGCCCTCTCTTCCCTCCCAAGCAGTGCTTAGTTCTCCCATGTCTCCCTCGTTTATTTACTTATGTATGTATTTATGTATTTATTCATTTATTAATTACTCCCTACCTCTAGGTCCCCAGCTCCTGTTTGGTTTATGCATTTGATGCGTCTCTGCATACGTTGCTAATCCCATTAAAACCCCTGCCACATTCCCCAGGCAGAGCTGACCTTTTGGCACAGGGTTACCAGTCTTACCATTCTCCAGGCCTCTCCAATTCATTGCTAAGATGGTGGGTAAATTTGTTAGGGAGGGGAAACGAGCAAGGCAGGTACCACATAGGGCAGTTAATGATCCAAAAGATTTAAGGGGAGTTAAACTATTTTCAATAAAGAGATACCCAACTCGTTATAGAACTGATTTTCTAAGGAGCACCAAAGGGACAGTCTTGTTACCATCTCATTAACACTGTCCATTTCAGTTTGTATCAACACCTGAACACTTGTGAAGCACAGCAAGAAGGAAAGTGTTTGACTATTCTGTTTCTCACAGGCTGCAACTTGCAAAGCACAGAGGAAGCTGATAATGCTCTTTCAGTTCCTGAGGACTTCAGGCAGCTTAAAAAAGTGACATGACATTAGCAAACACCATTAATAAGCTGAAAACCTAAAGACAAGCATCTACAAAACTATTGAAGCATGAAATAGGAACACCTGAAGATACATCTACCGGCAAGGAGGTGCCCAGCACCGGATGTTAGTCACTGGTAGCTTTGGGCACTGTGGAAGATTTGGCTAGCTGTGTCTTCCAGTATGGGAATGCTTGGGACACACCAAGAAATGGATAAGAGATGCAGATGTATTTATGGCTTTTACACACACCTGGTTACAAATCTTGTTTGGGTCTTGTAAAGAACCACTGATTCAAACAAGCGGTGAGATGAGCAGCTCCCAGCACTTAGCTATATCCTGTGGTATATTATAGTGCCTCTAATAATGCCATGCAGAAACTATTAACTAAGCCCAAATTCCCTTTCAGGTCTCTTCCCCTAATACAAGATTTTCTTAACTTGAGCAGGGAGAAGTCTCCATTTGGCTGTGAAAGTTTTCATCATCCTTAAGCACCAGGAAAGGAATTTCCACATCCAATTAGCGAAGCCTCCACCCCTGCAGCCTGAGCAGTTGTGCCCAGTATCATTAATCACTCTATCAAATGAAGTGTTCACCACCTTCCTGGTAAGAACAGGTTACTGAAAAACATTCCTCATTACAATTCCATTCCACATTGCAATAATCTGCTTTAGGATTACACTGCAATACATCTGGCAATGATGTTTGTGTTTAACTAAACCACGTGTACATGCAGTTGGTTTAAGTCTAATGTAAAATACCTGTGTATTTATCTGTGCTTATCAGCTCTCCTTCCCTGTGGCCCACAGTAAATAAATATTGCATCAGATGCCTGCATGTATTATATGCAGCCTGACTCATCACATCACATGTGGTATTCATGCTAAATCTGCCTAAACCAGCAAATAACAAATAGCAGCATGAACAGAGCATCTTCACAACTGTGTCTTTTTCTGGCTACCTGCCTACTCTTGCACTGGAAGAGCTACTGTAATAGAGAGGTTTGTTAGTATTTGCAATTGCACAGCTCCTGGAATACTAAGACACTCAAATAGTAGAAATTGATATTCACAAAAGAGCTGTCAGGGAAACAGTTTTCCCTAAGGTGCAGTGTTACAGTGCAGTGTGTTTCATTGGCACTCAGGCTTCCTTTCCTTCAACATGAGATACATAATCTGTTTGCACTCCTGACTTTTCCCCATCCAGTAAGAACATGGTTTCATAAGGACTCTTGCCCTTACGTAGGCAATGTAATCCGACAGATTTACATTGATGTGGTCTGGGTTATGCCATCTTCTGACATGATAAGCTTCAGAGTAAAAAGCAGCCTTGTCCTCTAGAGGGGCAGGTGGAGGGGAAACACCCACAGACTTCCAAGAACACGTCTCATGCCTGGTCTCACAGCAGCTGACTCGTCCACCAGACAGACAGGATGATCAAAATGAAGTGAAATCTGACTCAGTGCTACCCAAAACCATTCAGACTCAGACAGGGCAGGTTTGCAGCTCTTTGGTCAGAGTATGGCTTTGAACATTATTGTGCAGTCCAACCGTGAAAAAAGGCATTTTGCAACCTCAGCAGTCTGGTCCTCTACTCTGCCACTACACCAAGTAATCTGGAGAGGACTACTGAGATCATTGCTCCACTGTGAGCCAGGTTAATGAACAACTCCTAAAGACAGCGAGATCCTCAGATGTAGACTGGCCAGGAAGCTCCAACTACACCTTCTGTTTGTACGTTTATGGCTTTGGCTGAGCTCTGAGTGGAGCATACGCTGAAAGGTAGAAGAACAAAGACTGGGATTTTCAAGGGGAACTCAAGGCTTTCTTTGTCCTCTGAAACAGTGAAGTGTACTCATGATAAGCCAAGAGAGCCACTCCATGTGGTGGTCACATGCTGTATGGAAGCTGTAATCTCACAAGGACACAGATATGGCCATGCAAATATGGGTTATGCCTATGCTAACAACTGATGTATGTCCCTAGAGCTCCTAAAGGGCTTTTGATCTAGCTGCTAATGTGTGTGAAAGCTTGTGCTGAAGAAGCTTCATTTCTCTTGTGCTCCTGTTAGCCTAGAACATGCTACCCTTCAATACCCTGTCTTGAGGGGTAAGAACATAAGCTGGCAACTTCTTTGTTAAACCTTTAGGGGTATTGTCATGGTTTAGACCCAGCCACGCAACTCGTTCACTCACTCAACCCTCCCCCTTCTTGCCCTCCCCTGCTTCCAGAGGGATGGGGGGAGAATCAAAAGAATGCAACTT
>NDXB01013228.1:11595-27412 GCA_002631895.1 Agapornis roseicollis | reverse complement strand
AGGATTTAAAAAAAAAAAAAAAAAAAAAAAAAAAAAAAAAAAAAAAAGAAAGGAAAAAACCATCCCAAATAATGTCTTTTTTAAATCTTTTTCCTGGTTTTAATCCATGATGTCCCATTGCACGGAAGCCAGGTGGTTCAGAATCAAACACAGCCATATAAGAAATCATACAGCAATGGACAGGAGAGGGGTGTGTGTCAAAATTAATTGCATTTTTGGTGGAAAAGCAGCCTAAGTAATTTTATTAGGGGTTTTTATTCACATTATGGCAGTTTTGCTGTCACAGCCCAATGACAGAATAATCACTGTCCGAGCTGTGTATGTGGTGCACTTCTACCTGTGTTCCAGTGAGAGGCATGACTGGGGCATGTGGATAAGCATACCCAAATTCGTTTTAAATAACTGCCAATTTAGCACAGTGCTCAAACCAATTCATTGCTCTTCTGCTTCTCCATCTCAGAGCTGCCCCAGCTGCAAGGGATGTGCTGGGTCAGCTGCACACATCCCTCGCTTCAAGCTCTCTTTATGCTGTATAATATTCCCTTTACCAACACAAAGTGAAACACATGAAGCTCTGGATCTCTCAGTTTAAAAGTTACACACTGCAATTGTTGAGACCTATATTTTTAAAGGAGAGGTTTTTTGAAGGAAGAAGGTAACGATCATTTTCAGATTGAAAAAACAAGGCAGGAACATTGAAGTAGAGTTAGAAAATCTCAGCTGATTCAGTCAATTAATTTGAGATATTAATTCCTATAAAACAGGTAAAAAAATATATAAAGCAGGTTTATCCTTATGCACATTAGTTCGAGGGGGGAGGGCCCTGTATTTCTCTTAAAGTGAATCAATATTTTGACAAAGCAGATATTTACACTCACACATTTCAAACCCTTTGATGCCCACGTGGGACTTGGCCTCACAAACATAGGTTGCCAAATGCATATTCATTACCCTCACAATTGGCTAATCCAATTAAAGAAAGCAAGAAAGAGAAAGGAATCAAGAAAGAAAGAAAAAAAATCAATGTCCTGGTAGCATACTTATGGACTCATTTATTGTAAACATGATCCAAGCAGCTCATTCCAGATGCACTACTAAAAGCTTAAAACCAGTGGCATTGCTTAGCCCTGAGTCAAATCCTGAACAAAGAAAGGGCCTTCAGCCCAAGCCAAATGGAAAAAGGGAATTAGAAGGATGTTACTCATTCATTACTGCCTCTTTAATCACTTAGAGGTCCAATTAAGTATAAATCATTAGTATTAAGTTACTTTATCCAAGACTCTTTATAACACACATGACTGGATTTGGAGGGCTCTCAGTTGGCAAGATGTAGTGTGAGCTGAAAAAGGCAGTCAGATGTTGGGTTTCCCCCCTCCCTTTCCCTTTCCCCCTTGCTATGAAATTGATAAATGAAGGCTGCATTCTAGGTGCAGCAGTAATTTCTGTAGTGCAGTCAAGTGCTAGGTCCCTTGTCTCCTCCGAGCAATGAGGCCACCGTCCCCTTTAATGCCTCAGCCTTCCCCTGGGCTGCCAAAAGGCTCTATCAGAACCAGGCACTGCTTCATTTCCATGCACAAATCCCCAGCGCAGGAACCCTTTATTCATTAACAGATCCAACCTTTCCTGAGGAAGGAGGTGGAGGGAATAGAGAAACCAAGAGAGAAAGTGGCTTTCATCCTCTCCTGGTCTCGACCACTGTTACTGCCGGAATCTCTCCTGAGGAGTGAATCGGCTTCAGGGGCATGTTAAAGAAATGATGCAATAGCATCCTCGAAGATGTCTTCCTCTTCCCTTCCTCTTTCCCCCTTTCTTCCCAGGGAAAAAATTTCCCCAGCGGCCCAGATCACTGTCTGTGAAGCATATTTCCTTCTAATCGGTTTTACAGCTCTTTTAAAGTAATATGTCAGATCATTTTCCCCATATACATAGTTAATGAAAGTAACCCTACAAATTCATTTTAAATAGATGGAAGTTGTTATAACCCTGATCTGGAATTTATTACATTCATTACAATCTTGCTGAAGTAGGTAATGTAATGGACTATTACTTTTATTATCTTTTTAATCCCTCAAAATTATTAGGAACTGACTAATATTTGGCATCACCCTGTTAATGTTTAAACAGAAATTGATATCTTCATTCATCTAATAAATGATGGGGTCTTTTTTCTGCAGAAGAACTAAAGCTGGTGATTTTTTTTAACCTGAACTAGACCAAAAAGATTTCTAAGTAAAATCATAAACTGTGAATATAATAATTGCATTAAATCAGCTCTTTTATCAGGTTATGAGAACATTTTCCAGAATCATTTTCATGGCCCTTGACTGCCCGCAAGCTGCCTGGGCCCCATCGGTTTCTGCAGGGGATGGATGGATTAACATTTTACTTCAGCCGTCAGCCCCTTAATCCAGCTTTTTGCTTCCTGACTGACACGAAGCAAAGTATTTCACAAAACCCCTCCCAGTCAAGACTTAACCACCCAAGAGCAGCATTTTTCAGCATTATCCTCAGATGCTTTAGATTGGCTGCTCCAAACCGTCACTTTCTTGCACATGTTCTTTAACATGTTCAGCTTGATATCCAGTGGGATGCAATTAGTCCCACCTTAATTCATGACACATGCTGCCAAAAATACAAGCACTTCCTTCACATCTCCCTTGCTCGCTGGTAGCAGTGCTTGCAAGTTCACTGAGCAGATTTGGTTTCGGACTGAAGCAGGAGTCCCTGCATTGCATCATCCATTTCATGGCTTAGAGTCTTCTGGGGGCTGTTTCAGGGCAGCAGATGTGAATACAAGAACATGGTAGAAACCTTCCAAGGTCCACGTGTCCTCACATGTGCAAGCACATGTGTGCAATGCTGCTTTTGGGACCTGCAGCCTGTGCAAGCTGAAAAGCCCCACCAGAAAGACTGGGGTGCAGCCTGGCGTCACGCACGAGGTCCCATGGGCCCTGACCTTTCCACCAGAAGCGGTATGGACTGCATTAAAGCCCTCATCTGCCAAATGAGTTGACGTCTTGCCAGGCTTGTGTCCCTGGGAGAAAGCTTCCTGCTGCTGAAGTGGTCATTAGTGTTCAGCTACAGATGCAACACTACGAGTGTAAGAGCAGGGTTTGGTTATTTTCTATGAGTCCCAGCACAGCAAGACCAATGTCACTGATCTCCAGCGGCAGTTGTGTTACCAACTCTGGCAGGAATAGAGTTCAGCTCTATTGGAATGGCCTTCCTGGTTTTCCACATAAAATCTATCACCCGGACTTCAACTCTGGTGAGAGCCGTGTGCTGTCCCAATGGCACACGACACACTTCCCAAAGATGTCTTCCCAAAGATGCCATTTTTGGAAGCTATTTAGATACAGACTATAATGGTGCAAACCAGTTTCTGAAGGGATTTGCAAAAGCACCACAATGTGGTTTTACATTGGTGGTGATGAAGGTGCTTTTGATCCTGGCACAAAATACCTATTTGTACTTTCTGCATAGCTTTAGACAGCTTTAAAAAGAGGAGTCGAAGTTGATTCTAAAATTGCACTAACAAATCTGGCCCTTTGGCACTTCCAGGAATGCTCCCCAGCATGCAACCTTTGAAAACATCCAAGCTCTGTTTTAATACTTTTAATCTGCACGTCACCTTACAAGTGCTATTAATATTCATTATAGATTAAGGCCAAAATGAAGATAACAAAGAATTCTCTACAGTTTCTTTTGAGTTAAAACTGGATTTTGCAGAACAGTGCAAATGAAAGACAAGAAAAGTTTCTTTGGACAGTAGGTGTAAAAGCCAGTTACTCATATATATATATATATAAATGTTTATAGATATTAAAAAGACCTTTTTATTAGTATATAGGTGGAAAGATGCACAGAGTTGTTAGCATGATAAAAGAACTACAAAGGGAGCTCACAGCATGGTTTGTTTTTAATTGAGGTGAAAAATGACAAATATAAAGATTTAGAAGCAACCTTGAAAGCAAACCATTTTCTGCAAATTGACTGGGTGGAAAGAGCATTAGGTAATGTGCATCCCCAGAAGTAAAGAACCCTGAGACAAAGCGTGAAAGGCAAGTACCAGATTTGAGTGAAAATAATGAGAATATTAGCAGGAAGAACCTGCTTGGGCTGCATTTACAGGAGCATTGGAAATCATGCAGAAATAACCAACTTGCAGACTTTTACCTGCAATATTCCTCTTCTCATATCCCCATGTGGCAGTGATTTGAGAGTTGATGGGGTTAGAGATGCAGCTGGGCTATCTGTACTGGTTATGATGACCTTATGCCAATTTGTACCAGCTAAGGATCTGTTACGAACATAATCGTGTTTTATCCTCAAATGTTCTCTCAAAGATCAGTTACCATTTTAATCTCGTGAACCTGAACCTGCTGTAGGCACCTGACCAGAATAATCACTGAACCATCCTGGTGCTGCTTGCCACAGCCTGCCCTCAGCTCCTGGACCAGACATCCACAGAAAGATGTGGCAAAGAGATGCTGTTTACCAGGACTTGTGCACCCTTAACTACACTTTAAAAATAGCTTCGCTTTTTGTCTCCCTGCTGGCTGTAAAAAATCAACAAATAAATAGATCTGGTGGCTGCTTCACAGAAAATCAAGCCTTTCAGCTGCACATTAGAACCAACACTTTCTTGTCCTGCATTAATGCTGCCTATGCTTTATGATCTGCCACTGAGACAGAGTAAAAAGCACAGAGGAGAAGAATCACTTTTTTTGTATTCCAAATACTGCTTTAATAAGACTGAATGTCTCTCTCTTTCTCTCCTTATAGCCCTACAGCAAATAAATGGAGGTGTCAGCCCAACACTCTTGTAGGTTTAAACTGAATGGAAGTGTCCTTTTGAAAAGCTTGTTCTGTCTGACAGTTCTGAATGTGCTCCTATTGCAGTTCCTTTGAACACCCAGCTTTTCTGTGTTGGTGCTCTGCTGACATGGCTTTTCGTTGAGTTAAAGATTAACAGAATGCTACAGAATGACAGGACTTTGTGATAACTTAATTGCACAAAACATGGTTGTTCCTGTGCAAATCGGAGTATAATTGGACACTAAGAAATTACTCTCCCTGTACAAAGATGGCAAAGTGGATATTGGACACACATGTGGAATAATAATCCTTTACCTTTTATTACACTTGAAAAACATAGTTAATAGTTTTCACGATGAGTGTTAGACATGAATTTCGTGCCATGAAAGTATTTGATTATGTGCATTAAATATAAAGTCTGAAAGGTCTAAAGCCTCCTTCGTTTTAAGCATGTTTTAACTGCTGACATTGGAATTAACATAACAATGTGGAAGCTCTGCAATATGTTCATAAATTGTGAATCATAATGGACATACCTTTCAGAGGTCCCAGGGTGTTTACCAGCCAGAGAGAGCATGGCAGAAGCTCTTTGAAAGGAGAAAACACCAAAGAAGTTCCCTGCAACTGTTTCTTTGTTCCAGTTATGTTTGGGTAAGGGGAAGTGTGGGGTAATAGCATCATAGAAACAAATACCAAAACCCAGATAGAAAAATGGTATTATCATCACAAAAGGAGACCATTCTGAGGCAATTGCTGCAACGCAGACTAAAGGTCTGAGCTACAGAGCAGAAGGAAAAACAAGGTTAAAAAAGGAAATGATTTGTGAGGACCGCAAAATGGGTGAGACTATTTACGGAGCAATTTAAGACTTTAACTATAGCAAGGGATCATAAACCCAAGTACACGAGCTAAGCCCTGCCTCATGTGGAAAGAGCACAATTACAGTGCTTCCCATCCTTCTCCCCCGGCACTTCACTGCGGAGGCTCAACACTTTAGGAATGCTAAAGCACAACAGAATGGAAATAGTATTGGAACAGAAAGAGCCTCCCGGAATGAACTGTGCGCAGCCCGTTGTGTTGGCATGATTGATACTGGAGCATGTAGGTGTAATGAAACTGATGCTGTCTCTTCTGCACCTGTGATTTATTGAGTACAAATTTAAGATGAGAAAAGGCCCCATACCAGGAGCTGCATCTTCCCCCTCAAAGAGGGTATGGTCATCCATCACCAGCCATTGCAAAAGGCCCAATAGTGAGCGGCTCATCAGATGAGCCAATAGTCTCTTTGTTGGGATTCCTAACAAGTGTTGGATCAGCAAAAGTCTATTTAGGCTGGTGGACCTTTCAGGACCAATTTGTAGTGGGTCACTGATTCTGCTAGTGTATTATCTTCTTTACTACTAGTACCAGTTGGGCAAGCAGCAAAGATTAATGATTTTAGCTGCCGACTGTTTGTGGCAATCTACTGCTTCTGGACCAAAGATTAAGATTTTTTTGTGCTTTACTAGAAAGGACACACCTTTTATCTGGGACCCGTTTTTATGTGCTGAGTTCTGTACAAATAATATATATTAAAACAAAAAATCATAGGCATCTCAGCTGCCTTTCTAGTGGCAATAAAAAGGATTTTTGCTGGTGCATAGCACAACAGAAGAGGGTTTTGCAAGGGAATAATAAAACTTGAAGATGAGAGTAAGTTTCATTCTCATTGGGCTAGAGAATATGGCACAGCACAGCTCTTTTCCCCATCCCTCAATGCACAGTGCTGAGAAAATGCAAAGACCTTCCTCCTCTTCTTTAAAAGAAGGGGAAGGAGGGAAATGGGGCTCTCTACAGCAAGAGCTCGTTCTTCTAGTTGATCTTTCATTATCTTTCATAGCTGAAATCCCCAGTATAATGGACTTAGACGTGGTGCAAAATAACTCAAGCTGCATCCCAGAAGCCTGGATTAGTACAGGAGCCCTTGGCTTTGGTGGACCTGCCGGGGCACTAAGTGGCTTTGGTCACTTTTGGAGCCAGTCTTTTCATGAGAGAATTCAGAAATGATGATGCTGTGACTGTATAATTGGGACAGGACAACACAGAACAGTGACTGACAGCTTCCAAGAAAGCAAACAAGGGGGGGGAGAGACTCTGCTTGAATGTGTCTTTGCACAGGTATGAGCTGCCTCTCATCAGCCCATTAGAAAACCCTGAGATATGATCCCAAGCTCAAGGGGTGGTGCAGGAGGACACTGGGAACTTGCGGAGATGCCACAGGCTCCTTATCATAAGAGACCTGGTGCTGCTTAGCTCCTTGAGCCAAGAAGAGACAAGCCACTGCTGAAGAAATGGAAGTGGAAATGTAATGACAGCCAAGTAATTCTACTGTTGGAAAGAAGAAGTGGCAGAACCAGGACAAAAGAACCCCAAGCTGCAACACTTCCGAAAGCTCTGGTCCAAGCTTTCATTACCAGTATTGCTTGCCTGAAGTAGTGTGATGTGCTAGAAACATCCCAGCAGCTGGGGAGGAGGCTGCAGCTCTGGCAGGCGAAGGTCAGGCCATCAGAAAGATAGGAGCACCCAGCAGTGAGAAAATGATATCGGCATCAGCACAATCTCTGCAAAGGGCTCGGCAGGAATTGATCTTTGTGAAGGGCTTCCACTGCACATGGATCAGGGCTTGGGTGAGCTCTGGGAAGCCCTGTGAGCTCCTGAAGCTTACCAGCCCCTGTTAAATTGAAGACATGGCACAGCAGCATTTCCACAGGATAGCCCAGGATTTTCTCTCAACTGAAGACCAGGACAAAGCACCCGAGCGAGTGGAAAACGCACTCATCAAGGATCTAATTTTTAAAGGGAAGGATTCTATCAATGACCTAATATAAAAGTGATCTAATTGTTTCCACAACTGCTTCTGAAATTACCAGGGCCTTTTCTCCTCGTTTGTCATTGTTCATGGAGTCATAAATCACAACCCGGGCGATCACTCAGCTCCTGACAATTTGCAGCTATACTACCAGGTCTAGTGTTCATCCGGGCCATGATCACTGACAAGCTGTTATTTAGCAGTTGACAGGTTCAAAATAGCACAAACTACAAGGATACTATCAAGTAGAGAGCTTTTAATTTCTTTTTTTACATGTTTATCTTCTCCTCCTGTTGCGAGCACTGTCAGAAAGCATGGATGCTCCATTCTATGTTGCAAAATCACACTGTGAAATCTGACATGAATATGAGTTTCCTTCTGCACTCTTTCCTGAAATATTGATGCTATTTCATAAGCCAGGTAAAGGTTTCTCATTTTGAAGGACGTTTATTCAAACAAGTTTTCCATGTGTTATATGGAGGATGTTTTCTTACTTCAACTGCTGAAACAGGCTTTCACCAAAACCGGAAAGCACAGAAAACTGAAGATTCAGGAAAACTACCGGCCTTCCAGAAAAGCAAACAGCACCGCATTGCACCTCACACCTTCTTATTTTGAGGTGGCCGTCTCTCTGGGTTTATCCTTGGTGGCATTTGGCTCCTGAGAGCAAGGTGCTGGAGCCAGGGCTCCTCTGCTGGAAGCGGATCGGAAAGCTGCTGGTCCCGTTCAGCTGCCTACACAGCGCTGTGGCATAGCAAAGCAAACAGCGTGACTGGCAACAAAGGCAGGGTGATGACATATGTATTTTAAATCCCAGCTAGCAAAACAACAGTAGGTGTTTCTCAAATTTGATCCTCCGGATGACAAACACTCTCCTCTCTTTTGTTCCCCAACATAATTGAGCTTGCCCTTTTTGCAGCTGTATTTCATTCCCTGCTCACTTGCAGATGTGTTTTGACATTGCTTAGTGAGCCTGGACTCTATTTTAAACACATAGTTAAGGAAACTGGGGTGCATCTGGCACTGGGAAACACCACACTGGAATCTCTCTTCTCCTCTCATATGAATGGTAGAAAGCGTCCTGCCTAAACACATCACAAATAATCATACCGTTTGTAAAGCTCAAACTCATTCCTCTAGGCACTTTCTTGGATTTAATAACATCAAACAGTAACAAAAAAGATACTAAATATTAAGTTGAACCCATAACTTGTGGGAAATTCCCTGGGCAGTCTTCTTTTCGGGATGGTCATCCCATGGGCTGCAGCTCCTTTCCTTAAGGAAACTCTCCCATACCCAGGGAAAGTAATAAAACCAGTTTTTCCAATGAATCATCAGAGGGTGACCTAACCTGTGCTCAGAAGGAACAAGCACTTGACAGAAAGTTGGGGCCAAGGAATCAACTTTCCTGACCCATGACAGAGCTACCAAGAAACTCATTTAATGACTGAGCATTGGCAAGGGGAGAGACAGTGCTGTGGTGTCCATCTAAAGCAGCTGTGCTGGAAGAGAAATGAGCATTACCTGTGGCAGGAGACAAAGCTGTAAGAAGTATTTTATAGTGGGGAAAAGTGGAGAAATGGAAAGAAGAAACCAGCTTGTGGTAATCTCGTAGTGCAGTGTTTTGGGTGTTTCTTTGGGTTTTTTTGTCCTCCCTCCTGGGAGGACACAGCCTTTTCAGGTGTTCTTTCCTTGACTTTGGCCTGGTTTCACGATGCCTTGGAGCACAAGCAGAGGACACCGGTAGGCAGTGTGCTAGGTAGGGATCAAGCACTAAGATCAAACTTTTCCCAAACCTTGGCTGGAGAGCAAAGGCATCTCCTCATGGCCTGGAATGGGAAGGTTGCACTTGTGGGAGAGCTACATGCTGCAGGGCACTTTCCTGTGCCCTCCCAGCTAAGGTACAGGTGATGAAAATGTTCCTTGCCCTCGCTGGAAACCCGTTAGATGTCAAGTCCTCCTGCTTAAAAATTAAACCACCCTGAATGCAAAGATCCTTTGCAAAGGGCAGAGCTGTAACACCTGGAGACTTTGCTTCCTTTTCACTCCAAGTAGAACATTATTGTATCCAAGTTCAGACTTGAATACAGCTTTCCTTCCTGAATTCAAAAGCAAAGTGCACAGCTGGCCTAGGATCTGGTCTTCTGTCTACAGAATCCTTGCCCTAAAGGAAGATCAGATCTCTGCTGATGGCACTCAATAGCTAGAGCAGAACAAAAGGGCAGCTGGTCAGAAATCAGTCCAGGAACCACAGCTGGCCTCCGAGCAAAGCCAAGCAGCACAGCACTCTGATGTCTTTGCATGGAGACCTGGTGGAGCACTTAGGGCAACATGGCATTAATTCATCCTTACACCAAAACAGAGTGAGCCCCTGTGTAAGGGGAGTCCAGGGCAAAGACAAAAGCATCAGCCCTGAAGAGCTGCTTCCAGAATTGCCTCCCTTCCAGAAAACAACTTCCAGCCTTGCATCTAAATATCCTTTAGATCTTTAGGGTTATTGAGCAGCAATATCCCAGCTCTACCACAAGAGATTTTTAGCCAGTTAAGGAGGCACAAAGAGGGCAAGGGACATGACCAAGGCCACAGAGGAAATCAGTGGCAGGGCAAAACCCCTGATTCTTCTCCCACTCCCCCCAGATTCCATCTGTTGCTCAAACTCTTGGAGGGTTGTGCTTATAGAAACCAACAGGAGTTTCAGTGGTTTAAAGGTCAGGCCCAAGCATAGCAAAACCCGGGGGCCAAAATGGGCTTCTCCTCTCCCTTCCCTCCAGCAAGTGTAAAGCCCAACACTCCTTCACTGGAGTCCTTTGAATAAAGAGAAGCTTCTGGGAGCACACTGAGCAAATGGGTTATTTTGAAAGGACAAGTTAGCTCTATAATTTGCCTTCACAATGTGTTCTGCACTCTAATTACAAATGCAAACACAGTAATTGAGAACAGCATCATAAAACTCTTAAGGAAGCCATAAGTGATATAATACATGGACATGTTTACCATTTGGTGCAGCAGGATGCCTCTGTGATGTTTTCCCCATGTTTAAACAGGGTGGAGATTTGCTTTTCTTTCATAAAGTTAATTCCATGAGAGCAATTCTTCCCTCAGTCTCCCTGCTCCCAAGCTGGGGTCAGTTAAAATACAGCTGCTGGAAAACATTTCCTCTCTTTTCTCAAGTGAGAAAAACACCTTTTGCTTTTGAAAGATAAAAAAATGGTTAATTAAAGCTGTTCTAAAGGGAATCCAAAAGGGAAGATCTTAGTGTGTTCTCCACCTGTCACATCCCACTCTTGCCTGCAATAGCAAATAACTCAGTAGAGTGAAATATAGAAGGGATTGAGGGCTGTACAGCTGCTCCTCCCATCTAAACAGTCCTTGGGGAGACTTCAGCCCTTCCAGTGGTTCACAGCAGAGGGGCTTCCCATGCAGCTTTCCTCCAGGAGCCCACTGCCTGGAGGTAAACTTGATGTTCTCCACCCGTTGAATGATCTCTGCCATGTGCTGGGTGTGGGGAGAGATCAACGTCCCGGTTTTCCACAGTGGGAGAAGGCTGAGCGCTTTTGGCTGATGAACGGCAAATGAAGTCAGGCAAGCTGCCCGTGGGCTGGCTGAGAGTTTTCTGCATGGATGGACAGCAGGATGATCCACAGCATCCTGCCCATGGTGCAGTCCCACATCATTGTCTTCATCCACTTTGTCCCTTTTTGCCCTTCATCCTCTGTCTCTCTGGTCTCCCTCCCCATGTCAAACTGGGGTCCTGCTCTAACAAAGACTTCTAGTCAAAGCAAAGTCTATGGGCCTCTAAAGTCTTCCCAGAGAACAGAGAAACTGAAGAAAAGTGTAAATATAAACTTAATATCAGCATTGTCCTCTGGAAAGGGCCTTTGGGATGCAGGTGTTTGGGAGGAGTGAACAGCAGGGATGCTCAGTTCTTCAGGGAGTACTGCAAGAGGAATGGTGGGACCATTTACAAAGGAACCAGGTAGTAGCAAATATATCAAGAGAGGATTTAGGGCTGGTGTGCACTGACAGGGTCCTACAAGCTCCCCTGAGCTTAATGGATGCTAAATAACATGACAAATCATGCGATTCAGACCAGAAGGGTTCAACCTGCCTTTGGAAGTTGATGCAGACGAGTGTCCTCTGCCCTCACTTGCACACACATCCCATCTCTCTATATTTGCTGAAAGCTGCTGTGGCCTGAACTTCAGAGGTGCTGAGTGCCTGCAGCTCATCATGACAGGCTATACATCAAACCCATCACCTCTTGGGAAACTTGATTGCCCTCGTGGAAACCCTTGTTTCAAGCATTCAACTGGTTCCTACTGGCTTCAGCCAGCCAGCTAGGTTTTGGAATGCATCGCTTCATTTGGGCTGTACTAATCCTACAGGTGACATAAATCCAAGTCCACAAAGACCAGGGTGGGAATCTACTGAAATGTCGAGAAAGGTATCCATTAAAATAAAACATACCCCAGAACACTGTTTTTAGAACACTGAACCAATAAAAATAACTCACACTTGGCTGGTTAGCGCCGTTCATCAGGTGACTTGCTGCTGAACAGATGTCTCCAGCTGGGAACTCTTGGATGGAATTCTCTATCTTCTCCTTTCTTATATATAAACTAGTTATTAAAGAAGTCCTTTAGAGGTTTGAAACATGTGTTAATCCAAGCCAGGAAAAAAACCCCAAATCAAAGCAGAAACCACACTTACATTGCCAAGAGAGAGGTTGCTGAGGTGTGATCACAGCTTTACAGGGTGAAGCTCTTTATGTGGATTTTGAAAGATGAAAACACAGGTATTAAAACCCCTGGAAACACAGAGTTAAGGCTAAACATACACAGGACACTCATGCTGAAAGCATGGAGGCCCCTAGAGAAGGCTATCCATGAGACTCTAATCTGGCTTTCCACACTGCTCAGAAAACATACAATGTGGTAACTCAATGCATACATGGAGATTAGATCACAGCAGTTACAATTGGGGGGTTTTCCTAAATTTTCAGCCACAATGGGTATTAATATATATTAAAAGCCTAATTAATACCTGTATTACTACTTAACCAAAGTCTCTGCCTAGAAAAGGAACAACAGAATCTGATATAGGATGAGTATGTATTGATTGCTGCAGGAGCTGTTTCTTTTCTACCTTAGAGGGCACATGCTAGAAATTTTAGTGTGCATTTTGAGTCCACTGACATATGAGGAATTGATCCCACCAGAGGAAAACAAGGTGAAATTATTTCCTTTGGTACAGAAAATCAGAATTGTCCATAGGATTGCCATTAAAACAGATGCAGAAAAGAAGCATCTTTCCCTGACCGCCTCTCATTCTCGCTGCTGCCTGCACTCACTCTCACTGCTCCTCTCCTTGCTGTGTTTTGCTGCGAGCCCTCTCTCCAGCCAAGGAGATGTGGCCATTATTTATGGGATCACAGAATGACCCATACAGCATACAGCCAATTTGGCTGGAGAGCATTTAGCTGGGGAAGCAGTGGGTGAGAACTCGCAGCAGGGCTGTGTTGCCTGCTCTCCTGCACAAACGAATGCCACTGTTCTGCAGAGAAGCTCTGGGAGCAAAGAAATAGAGAGGAATTGCAGCTTGTCCCAGGGACAGCAATCAGCTCCATGAGCCCTGCCCATGCCCTGGCTCAGTCCTCTCAGACCTGAGGCTCTCGACCCTCTGGATCCTTGTAGTGGCCACTGATGGGAACATCTCCAGCTTTCCTAGGGCCTGAAGGGCTAGCGAGGTTGAAGCTGGGAGGTGTTCATGACATAGAAGCACACAGCACACTGCTAAAACACAGCTTTATTTCCCAAAGATAAAGTGGCAAGTTGCACTATGAACCAAATATCTTGCTTAGGCAAACAGAGCAGAATTTACACTCTGAGGTTGATTTTAAGTCATCTGATCTGAGGCTATTCATGGTTGTAGATCTGTTTATATGTAAAAGAAACAAAGATGAGGAACCTTTTTCTTTCCTCTGTCTGGGTAACAGCTGAATGAGTGTTCCTCAGACAAACAAGGAGAGCAAACAAAAGCACTTGCCCAGAATTATCCCCTTTCTTTGTTGTATTTTCCCTTCTCATGTTTAGGGCTTAAGAATGTTTGGGGGGGAAGGTGAAGGCTTGCAAAAGCCACTTCGTCTCCAGTTTAACTCATCTTTACCTCTCAGAAATATGCAAAAGGACTTTAATTTCACTGAATAACAGCTTTCTACTAAACACTTTTCTTCTGCACCTGGATCTATTTGTCGGGGCTAGCATAAGAAGATAGCTGCATTTCCTTAGGTGAATAGAGACCTTAATTCCTGAAGGACACAATAAACCTGATCCTTCCTCTTCTGATCAACAAGAGCACAGAAGCTGCTAACCTGACCAGTACATCAAAAAGGAGCTTGAAAACTACTTTGAGCAAAAAATGCTAACGGTGCATCCTTCTCCTGCAACGACACTGATATTAAATCAGAAAACAGTATAGAACAACCACAAGCACATATATACAGGGGCTGTCAAAACAGAAACAATACAAAATCCCTAATGGGGACTAAAGGTGCAAAGAGCAGAAAGAACAACACACAGCACAGGCTTTATGATTATATTTAAATCCTTATGCAGCAAATGCTGGAAAGGGAATTCCAAACATTTTCTATATATAAGCAGTTTTTTTGATCCGGGACTTTGTGGAGTGAAAAGGAATTACAGATCAGTTGGAATGAAAGGGTAGGGGTCCCTGGGGGTGCTGGGGCATGCCCAGGGGCTGCAGTAACAGCCCCTGATCCTGCAAGGACCAACGGCTATGCTCAGCTCAATGTGAGCAGCCTCCTGGTGCTGGGCCTACTGAATGGATGCTGCCTGGTCCTGAGGTTCCTCAAGCACAGCTGAGGCCCCATCTTCCTTTCCTCCTTCTTAACCACCTAAAGCTCTGATCATCAGGAAAGCCTCCAGCTGAGCCCCTTGGAAAACAGGCAACAGGCTGAGGGCAGAAAGGGATGCTGACCTTCTCTGAAAGATCCCCTGGCTGCTCATGACTTTGTGACACCAGGCACAGGTCCAGGACACAATCCCTGTCTCCCTCACATCTCTCTTTTCTATACCCCTTATAAGGAGACCAAACCCTCTTGGGAAGATCTCTTTTCCCACCCAGACACCTGTGCAGTGCCTCTGTATTTGTAACAGAAGCAGATAAGCAGGAGAGAAATGTTTTCTAGTAGAATGTGGTCCAAGTTCTGAAGTGTTGGAAAAACTTTTGAATGACACAAAATGCCACTGCAAGACATGACTGCAGTAGTTAGAGTTCTTGAGCTTCTCCTGGCTACTTCCGTCCCAAAAGGCAACTTCTGATCACCCAGAAAGGTTTTGGTGCTGCTACAATGCTCCTAAAGGGGGTCTAGGTAATGAATTCAGCATGCCCTGGATCAAGTGGGAAGCAGGACTCAGCCCAGCACAGGAGCAAAGCTGATTCTAGAAAGGTCTGAACAGGGGATTCTGTGCTTCTGGCTCAGGTGGTTTTGCTAGAAACAGTTTTTATGGTGGATGGCAAGGGCAGTAATAACATGAATAGGTATCAGAGAGAGGGGCCTATGACAAGACTGCAGAGTTTGGAAATTATGAGAAAGAGACACATTCTCTTGAGAACAAGTTTGGATTGACTCATTCACGGGGCTAAGGCTGTAAGGAATAACCAGAAGGAGAACGTTTCTGCTGTCTGCTTACCTCCCTGCCAAAGACACCCTCGTGGGATGTTGTAGAAGAGGGTGAAGTGTTGCCCTTTCAGCTCGAATACACCCCGTTTCTCTCCAAGGCACAGCGAGAACCCAACCTGCTGCCGAGTTGCGTTTGTTTCTCATCACAGAGAGGCAGAAGGCAGCAGCCCCATCCCCGGCCACTCATTCCTGCGCCTGAGGTCCTGCATCCACGCACAGCGCAGGGACGTGGAGCACAGCCCCAGCGAGCGCTGCTGCGGGGTCCCCGAGACCCCCTCCCGAAGCCGTCACAGCCCGCACCCCTCCGCAGCCGCGAGGGGCAGAAGGAGCTCGGGACGGGCAAGGTTCAGCTCCGGCCCCGGGAGCAGCCCCTCACCAGCGCCCTGGTCCCGACACCGCCGAGGGCACGGGTTTAATCGAACGCTGTGAGCACAAATCACCCCCCCCCC
>NDXB01013226.1:0-15630 GCA_002631895.1 Agapornis roseicollis | reverse complement strand
CACCCCTTGTCCTGTCACTGCAGTCCCTGATGAAGAGCCCCTCTCCAGTATCCTTGTAGCCCCTTTCATGTACTGGAAGCTGCTCTGAGGTCTCCACCAGGTCACTGGTGTCTCATCCAGCTCAATCTTGCTTCTATGGAAGAAGTGCCAAACTTGTCACCTACATGATGTGCTGATGCTGAAGTTCATTCAGCCTCCACTCATCTGCCTTTTTCCTTCAAAAGCCCTGCTGCTGGCATGTGTCCAGTCTCACAAGAGGCACATCCCTGGCAGCGTTCAAGGCCAGGACATGGTCTAGTGTGAGGTGTGCCTGCTCATGGCAGGGGCTTGGAACTGGATGATCTTAAGGTCCTTTTGAACCCAAACCATTCTGTGATTCTATTGTAGGATTCGATGTGAAACACCCATTTTCTGTTCTCAGATGGGAGGAAATCTGCCACCTGCCTTCCTCAAGAGCCTCCTAAAGAAATTGTTTGGCACCTCTTCCATATTAAAACAAGAAATAGAAGTTGTCAAGGACTGGGAATATTGCTTGAGTAAGCAGAATGCATACTTATTATCAGGTTTGGGGACGCCCAGGCCAATAGTTACTTGTGGTTTTTTCTGGTTAATGAAAAGCAGCAATGGGTTTAATTGCTGGTTGTCATTTGTAATGTGGTGTGTGCAGTATTGGAGTTATTCTGATAATGTGTTGTAATTACCTACCATCAAGCATTGTACCACATTCAAAGTGCAGTCTTGGAAGTAATGTAGCTAAGTTCTGTGAATGGAAGGCAATAGCTAGAGAGGCTACAATATCAGATTTAAATGTCAATCAAACCAGTCAGGTAAACAAAATGAACTGGGGGAGGGGGGGTGTCTTTCCTCCACAAATGCTTCCTGTGCCCTTCAACCATCCCAAAAGCAATAAGGAACATGCCCGGAGGGCTGATAAGTAAAAGCTCTTCGAGTTCCCTGCACATATACCTGCATTAAAAAGTATTGCCCATCCTGCATAAAGTGCTCTCCAGAAACACTCTTTGTGTTCAGATCCAGAGGAGTTACTATTCATTTTGACTTCGATATAGTGGGAGAGAAAGCCTCTCATCACGTAGCATTGCTCCTAATTCTGAGTGAGAAATGACAGTGCTAAATGGTAGATGGGGCAAAGGTGTTTAGAAAGGCAGAGGTTTCAGTTTGCATTGACTTTATCTATGCTCACAAATGAATCAGCAGATGCAAATGAAGCAGGGGAGGCTGATCTACCAAATTTGTATGCTCACTTGCTTCAGTCCTGTGCTTAGTCTGGCAAAGGAAGGAGGGAGGGAGAAAGAAGCCTGAAACCTAATGAACAGAATTGTGGCTTATGATGACCTTTGCCTCCTGTTATAATTCTGATGTAAACCAACCAAATTGCTGAAGATGTTTAACCAGCAAAGTCAAATTTTGATGCAATCATGTGCCACAGTGCTGTTACTGCTGCAGAAAGTAATTATAATTCATAGCAATATTCTAGATTCATAAGGATTAACACCAGTGAATTGCTACCTTTTCACATGCTTTCCATCCTTGGTGTTGCAGCGCCTGATATAAGGTAGAAGGAGGGTGTGCTCCCAGCCCAGAACCTCCCCATGTGCTGGGTGCACCCCAGAGCGTGAGCAGCAGCTCAGGGAGGGGATCCTGCCCCTCTGCTGGGCTCTGGGGAGCCCCCCCTGCAGCCCTGCTCCAGCTCTGGGGCAGCAGCACAAGAGGGACCTGGAGCTGTTGGAGCGAGGGCAGAGGAGGCCATGGAGCTGCTGCGAGGGCTGGAGCAGCTCTGCTCTGGAGCCAGGCTGAGAGAGCTGGGCTGGGGCAGCCTGGGGGAGAGAAGGCTCCTGAAGGGGAGACCTGAGAGCNGAGAACAGGGGAGACTGAGCTGAGCTCTGAGGCAGAAGCTGTTCCCTGTTTTCAGGTGCTGAGGCGCTGGCCCAGGGTGATGGCCCAGAGAAGCTGTGGCTGCTCCATCCCTGGCAGTGCTGGAGGCCAGGTTGGACACAGGGGCTTGGAGCAAGCTCCTCTAGCTGAAAAGGACCCTGCTCATTGCAGAGGTGTTGGAATAGACCTTGCAAGTTCCCTTGTATCCCAGATTGTTCTCTAATTCCATGACAAGTAGCCTGCATTGGTAAGTCAAACTCCACACCCGTTCAGATATGAAATTTGTTTGGGTAACCAAGCATTGGATGAAAGGTGAATTAAAGCATCGTGTCTGTATTCTCCAGTTTTAGCCTAGATTTTTGATTCAGAGGTTTAAATTGATTGCATTTTGTTCTGCTTCAGAGAAGTGTATCTACCTCAGTAGCCTTATGATGGGACTTGCATTATTGCAGACGCTCTCAAGTCAGGACCCAGAATTTCTCCTGGCCCACACCATTTAATTTACCAAATGTTTTTCTAATTTACCATGTTACCAAAACAGAAAGATGAGAGGAGCTGTGTTGAGACAGTGGTGACATTTTCCTTCTTCCAAAACGGAGATGAAATCAAACCTTCCTTACCGTTCGGTTCAGTTCCTGAAGCTCACGTAGATGGTGTCGGAGACTTGTCTTATGTTTCAGGTGGCTTGCCAGATTTTAATGGCAATTTAAGACATGTTGTTTTCCTCTCCTTTTCATACAGCATCAAACTGAGGTAACTGGAGCTGACAGCAGGTTTTTGTAGAGTTTAATAGGCGTGAATCTCTCTCTGGATGGAATTAACATCACACACAAAGAGCCTGGCTGGGATAGAAGAGTGTGTCAGTGTTGCTAAAGGGTGTTTTCTAAGACTTCCCTGTGTTTGGTGGCAAATCCCAGCAGCTCAACCCAGAAAGAAGTCAATTGTCAAAAGTCATTAGTGGTTGTCACTTCATAGGCCTTCACACTGGAGTTCTGCCTTTGGAATTGCAGTGGAATGATGCGGTTTTGCTTCTTCTGCAAGTAAGTAGGGCAGTTGGCTGTTGTAGAGAACTGCTGGGATTTAACCCATTCGTAGCTTTGTAGTTGTGGCTGCAAAGAATGGTGAATTTAGGAGTTTGAGGGTCAGTTCCATGCTCTGCCAGACCATTTTATGCTTCTAGTAAGTTTTTATACCCAGATCCCCAGGGGTACATTTTGGTGCTCGATTTCATCCATGATGCTGACCTTTTAGGAATGGCTACATCACCTGCGTTTAAACTTGTTGATTTAGGACGTATCAACTTGAGTACATCAGACCTTTCAATTCGTGATGTTTCCACATTGTTTCACCTCTCTGGTTTTAGGTAGCCTCCAAACACTGTTATTTTAGTGAAGTGCCATTTGGAGTTGCACCGTAGTTGCACTGTGTCTACTGTTCTTTGTGAAATTAAACAAGTGACTGCTAAATGATGTGATTCACTTCTGTTTATAAATGAGTGCCCTTTCCATGGATTTGTTCCTTAGTTTCTAATTAGGAACTTCTGGATTGTTAAATGGGGTAATTTGACAGGAGGCTGATTAAGTAGAAGGTAAATAAGGTAATACCTAGTAGTATAAGGTTTGTCTTGAAGTTCCTTAACCATCACCATCCAGGAGTCCTTCATCTCTCATCTCCTGGAGCATAAGCATTTGTTCTAGCCTTAAAAGCTTCTCCCAGCTGTTCCAACACGTGCATTTTCCTTACCCCTCCAATTTAGTCATTCCAGCAAGATGCCTTCAAAGCCACATTCACTGGCAAAGGTTTCCTTCTGTCTTGGCTGCTTCTGCTCAAAGTCCACATTGAAGCTATGCTGCATTAGCACTGTAATCCCTTCTCCACCAGAGCCTTTGCTGCTCCAAAGTAATCACTGAAGCAGAGATGTGAGAGGGAGACTTTAAAATCATGGAATGGTTTGGGTTGGAATGGACCTAAGATCATCCAGTTCCAAACCCCTGCCACAAGGACACCTTCCACTATACCAATTACTCTGGAAAACATTGCTTTCTCTATGAGAGACAGATTTTGGGAGCCTTATTTAGACCTCTTTTCCCCGTATTCTCAGCTACAAAGTGGTACTGCTCCCCGAGGGTGGTAAAGCTGTGGTTCAGAGGGAGTTATTTTCATCAATTAATACTTTTTGCACATAGTGCTGCAGAAATAGAAAGGTTTTGATTTAGTTTATATGCTTTGAGTTCCCAAATTTGAACTGATCCATTAGCAATGCTTTGCTGTCCTCATTAAATACCTAATTATATGGAGCCCTTTTACAGTTTTTGCCAGTTTCTGGTGGCTTTTACAGTGCCGATCATTGCTGGGGGTGACATTTAAGCCATATGTTTGAATTCTCCCATCTCGTGTGTACTTGTCATTTAGTTGCTCTTTTTGAGCACTGATTCTATGATTTTACAAGATAATAAGAAAGATGGTGGCATTCACTGAGAGACAGAGAGCCAGCAGGTATCCCCTCGAGAAGAAGACCTGGAGAGCCACGGTGCAGCCACAGGAACCAGCTGGGTTTGTGACTAGCAGAGTGGTTGGGGCATGTTAGTAAGAATCCATTCCTTGGGGCATTCAGGTTTATAATTGCATGTGCAGTATCCCCCTTTAGAAGCAAAATATATTGAGGGGACAAAAAGCAAAGCAAAACATGACCATAGAAGTCACCTTAAACGTAGCCTGGAGGTGCTTTTTACACTAAATCTTTTACACTAAATCTTTTGACGTTTTTGATGTCCATGTCATGACAAAGTTGGGGGATAAATTCCCACTTTGCATGACAAGCCACCCCAGAGAAAGCAGTTGTGTCACAGGCCATTAGTGTTCATCATTACAAAGTGTACTGTGGCTTTTTCCTTAGTTCAGCTCCATCGATATTGGTCTAGGAGGTGTATAGAGGTGCCTAAGGGGTATAGCAAGAAGTGAAGTTTCAAGCTCTAGGGCTGTCCCTCTTGTATGGCATCTCAAAAACAATGTTGGCCCAAAAGGCATTTGTCCTGAATCATTGGCATGGGGTGCGTGACTTCAGTGTCACTTGGGTTTTAATAGGGAATGTTGGTTTATGGTCATAGATGAAGCCTGTGTGCTTCAAGGGAGCCTGCAGGAGTTAGGGTTGGCTCATGCATGAGGATGGATACGTTGAGATGGTATCCTCAGGCCTTTGCGTTATTGCAGCTGTCCTGTGGTGTCAGCGGAGGTGGTCAGTGTTTGTCAGCTGGAAAATCACTGCTTTCGTGACTTACTGTACGCTTCGGTTGTTCTTCTTTTGTTTAGCCATTTGCTGTGTAACAAGTAGGACCCCAACACCTAGGCCAAGAAGGTGCTGTGCCCTCCTTTCACATACCACTGTCCCTTTTATGGGGAATTGCCATAGAAGGTTTCCTCAGTTGCACTAAGGACACTTAAATCTTTGAAACATAACCTAAGGATAACCAGATTCTGTTTATTATAATCAAAATCGCTGCAGTGACTAAATACTGGTACAGTCTGGTCTGTCTTTTATGAAATCCAGAGCAAGATGAATTAAGAGGATGTATATTCATGGGTTACTGAGCTTTGTTAGTGTGAGAGTCAAACCCATTGTTTCCTAGAGTCCTCAGAGGTTTTTGGAGCACATCATCAGGCCCCACAGGAATATGTGAGGTAGAGTTAGAAGATGGAGGTGATTTCAATGAAAGCATCATCCAACAGGTTCAGAGCACTGAGGTTCTCCATTCAGTTGCTGCTGCAGAAGCGTAGCAGAGAACCAAAAGAATTTAGGTCTGAAGGTGTGAATGGGAACAACAAGCCCTGGAGCAAGGCTTCATGGAAAGGTGAGACATTTGGTTCTCTCTTCCCCTTGAGATGTTACTGATGTTCTTAACATTACAGATCACAAAGTAAAACACAGCTTAAATTCATGTCACAGTTTTAGCCTAGAAGACCTGAGCATTGATGCTTTGGAAGCTAGTGTCCCAGTCCCCATGATTTTCAGTGCTGTGGAGCGGTGCCTGTTGAATCCATGGTACATCAGCAGGAAAAGCCTCATGTTGTTTCTTAAGAGGATGGGCAAAGTGTTAGTTTCAGATCTGGGCAAGGCCAGTTCCATTTAAATATCCACAGCACAAACCTTGTTCACCCTAAGGGGGCAGGGGACTAGAACTTTGCAACACTGCTTTAATTGAGGTTGGGTCTTATTAGCCAAATTCTTTCTTACTGAACTTATCATCGCATCCTGTTCTTTCTCCTCTTGTCTCATAGATGGGGGACAAGAATCAGAAGTGATGCACAAGTAGTCAGGAGCACATGTCTGTAGGTATGAGCCTCAGCAAGGGCTTATCAGGGTATTGCTGGACAGTCACATCCTCATTTCATGCAGAAGGACCAAAGCCCAACTGATAATGAAATCTGCATATTGTCCTTTAGGATATTTATAACTACAGGGAGAAACTTGCTCTTGCTTTGCATGTCAAAGAGATGGGAATATCTATTCCCACAGCTAAATTCCATCCACGGGTAAGTACAGTATGAATGTACTTCTGAATTGCATATAAAAGAGAGAGCACAATCTTGATTCTCTGCCTAGTGAAATAAATGTCTGCAAGAACATGACCTAATGATCCTGCTTCCCATTTTCCATGTACACGGAGTCTTTCAGCTTTGTGAGTGCTTTATAAAACAACTGACTTCTCTCATTGATCCTAGGATTTCCCTAATGTCAGTGCCCACCAAAGAAGGTGATGAACTCTGTGTGTGTGTGTTAGAATGATGTGATGACATGCAACTAATGTCTCATAGGTAATGAGTCCAAGATTCTGATATTGATAAACCTGACATGAACCCTTTGGTTAAGCTTAGACTGTGTGAGTCTCAGGGTAACAAGCTTCCTTGTTTGTAAGTCCCAAGTGAAACATGAATAGAGATATGACCAGATGACCTTTGCAGGACTCTTCCAACCTAGACTATTCTGTGATTCTATAAAATCATAGTAATAGTTCGGGTTGGAAAGGACCTTCCGATCATCCAGTCCCAACCCTCTGCCATAAGCAGGGATGCATCACACTAAACCATGGCACACAAGACTCCATCCAGCCTGGCCTTGGACACTGCCAGGGATGGGGCAGCCACAGCTTCTCTGGGCACCCTCTGCCAGTGCCTCAGCACCCTCACAGGGAACAGCTTCTGCCTTAGCTCCAACCTGAACTCCCCCTGTTTCAGTCTGAACCCATCACCCCTTGTCCTGTCGCTGCAGTCCCTGATGAAGAGCCCCTCTCCAGCATCCTTGTAGCCCCCTATGATCTACCATTTACCTCAAACTTCTTATTCCTATTTTGCATTCTGTCACTTACTCTGTTGCCTCAACACCAAGTTGATGCTTGTAGTTCTAGGGCAAATATTAAAGCATTTTGATAAGCCAGTCTGCAAAGGACTGGACATGATAAACTGAAATGTTAATTGTATGCAAAGCAGCTTTGGAAACATGTAGGAATTTGGAGGAGGCTTGAAATTTAGTGGATCTAATAACATCTGTGTTGAGGTTGGGTGCATTGCATTTACACATGTTCCTTCGAATCATGAGCTGATGTGTCGTGATCATGAGTTGGTCATGGATTGAGATGAAACCCACTCTTCTTGGGCTATGAATTGCTATTTCCAAGCACCTCAAAGGATTAATGCAGTAGAATCATGAAAGGAAATGGGCAATTGTCATTAATTTTATTATAACATTGAAGTTTCAATGCCCTTGAAAATAGAAGCATGGTTTTGTTTGGTTTTACTGTAACATGGCATCGTGTGTCTGGTTTTAATGGAACCTATAGTCTTCTTTCAAGACCACATTGCAGAGTCTTATATTCAGTGCCAGTTAATCTTTTCGTAAGTCATTTAAATGTATTGAAATGTGTGTGTCAGTGGAAGAGAGGGGACAGAAGAGGAGAAGTAGAAGTCACCATTAAGCTTTTTTATCTCTAAAGGCGGAAGAACTGGCAAAGCTTATGCCGAGTTCACAACTATCGCTTAGACTTCTCTAGCCAAAGTATTAAAGTATAGAAAAATACTCAGTGACCCTATTTACTTATTTATTGGGGTAATTTGTGATAAGAATAATTATTCTTCTTATTCTTAAATCAATAGGTTTGACGTTGTAGATTATTGTGAGGTTGGCCAACGTTTCTTTCTGTTGGCTGCATTTCAGTAACAAATTCACCTCTAGAAGTGTTGCAGCTCCTCCTCTTTAATGTCAGTGCTGTCCCTTAGTGACCCGGTGCTGAAATGTATTTGGTTCCCCCCAACAGAAAATGCTGACCTGACCTTTGAAAGCAATCATTAACATTTATAGATGTTATTTTACTGTGTCATGTTGAGAGAAATGGTTGGAGCTGGACTGGAGGGATGCTTCTGGAATGACATTGCTTCACTCATTCATGTAACAACATTTCGACAGCAGCTCCTTTTTACCCCTGAGCTGGCAGTCTTCCTGTCGTCCACCCTTTCACCCTTATTTTGTCTGTACCTGCTGGTCTTTGAGGATTAGCTCTGCTAAAGAGCTTTTTATGATGCTACCCACGTTTTCTGGATGTCAATACAGATTGAATGTAAATTTCTGTAGAGTGTGATTGATTGGTGGTGAATTTAGGAAGAAGGGGAAGGTTTTTTGATCACTTCAATCCCTGGGTTTTCTGGAGCAGCCAGCTTCTGATGGACGTATCTGGTGGGGCACAGGATGATCTTGTCCATCTGTGATCAGGGCAGGAATGTCCTGCCTGTACCTTGTCTCTAAGCTGAAGTCCTCTTCCAAAGAGAAATAGGGAACAAGAGCCCCCTCTCTACAGGTTCGGCTCAGTAGTGACACTAAATTTCTCTTCTTGCTACCGCTCCTGAATTTAATTAGGAAGCAAAACTAAGTCTAAAGGGAAGGGGTTGTGGTTGCTGTCTATAAATGCATCACATGAGTAAGTGTGAAGAAGGGCTAAGCAATTTGTCCAGTGTTGGTTGAGGAATAAATGAATATAACCTTTCCTTTCCATCACTTGGTAAGACAAAGTTTGTTGTCTGACTTTTTCCTCACAGCATATCCATATAGCTGATGGCAGCACTCTTGGCAAGTGTGTATGAAGTCGTTTGGTTTCAAAATAAAGGGTAGATTTAGATCAGACATTAGGCAAAAGTTCTTCCCTTAGGCAGTGTTCAAGGCCAGGTTGGACACAGGGGCTTGGAGCAAGCTGCTCCAGTGGAAGGGGTCCCTGCCCATGGCAGGGGCTGGGAACTGGGTGAGCTTTAAGGTCCCTTCCAACCCAAACCAGGCTGGGATTGTATGAAAACTACTTTAATAATACAAATTAATAAATAGGACATAGGAGACAAAGCAACATCATGCTGCTAGTTCTAAAGAACAGCTCCTCTTAAATACAGGCCTGGGATAACATTGTGTGGAGGAACCTGTTCTGTTCATAGGCTTGGGCACTTTAGAGTCAAAACCAAACTTAGAATGACAAATGCATTCAGTTGTGTATTCTAAATACTGTTTATTCCCCAGAGTGGTTGGGGAGAAGAAATAGGAATCCTAGTGCCTAGTTCTTGGCGGACCAACATCTCTTGAAGTAATATTTGCTTTATAGGAGAATAACTTGTGTAATGTCTTTATGCACAGTACATAAAGCTCTAAATAGTCCATTCCAGTACAGATTTTACCCTGGTGACTTGTATAATGTAAAAGCCGTTAAAGGAGACTTAGTTTTGCTTTGCAGTAAGTCTAATGCAGCAGACGGACCAAGTAGGTGTCCTACCTGCTAATGCTGTGGCTAATTGCATAGTGATTGCTAAATGTTTTGAGATAGCAGTAGTGGCATCACTGCCTAGTTTTCACCATGCTTATACTTCCTCCCAGTGTGTAGGGCTGAGTCCATCTCTCAAGCAGCCAAGCTTAATGGGCACACTCTAATAATGACTGAAATTAATTTCTTAGCAATGACACCATAATAATTAATACAGCCCTCTTGGGCTGCCTGTGATAGAGGTGATCTGTGCGAGTGGTGATATTAAAGTGTCACTGTCCTTCTCCCCACATGCGAAATGTCATCATCAGGTCAGAGCAGGCTTGCTTTATTACAGCCATATTAAAATGAATGTGTTGCACATCTTCATCGAGTACCTATTAACAGCAGTTCCTTGATTTAAGGAATGGCTCCAATATGCGAATACAAACCATTTCAATGAATGAATTTAGCACTTTAATGCTATTTATTTACTCCACACTGTAAAATGTAATAAGATAAATAATGGGTCCCGCGGGGGTGTGGGGTATGTTGGTGATCAACATCTCAGCAGGCAGATGAACACAGCTCGAGTTCATAATAATGACCAAAATGTTCAGTGCTCCCTTGGATGCCATTTATATACCTGGATCTAATAAAGGAAGAATTACTGTGCTTAACAACGTGCTTAGTGCTGAGAGCTGAATGTAATGAGACCAGCAGTGAGGGAGCAGCTGTGTTAGCTCAGTCTGAAGCATCATATTGGAGGTGCGGACGGCAAGAGCTGTGAGCCATCCCATGTCCCGTCTATGTGGGATTTGCTGGCTGTTGGGATAGAATCATAGAATCTATTATAAAATATCATATATTCTATAATTATATTATTAGAATTTATAATTATATAATTAGACTGTATAATTAGGTAATTAGAATATAATCATAGAATATAGAATATATAGGATACCTNCTCTTCATTAGGGACTGCAGTGACAGGACAAGGGGGAACGGGTTCAAACTGAAACAGGGGAGGTTTGGATTGGATCTAAGGAAGAAATTCTTTGCTGTGAGGGTGCTGAGGCACTGGAATGGGTTGGCCAGGGAGGTTGTGAGTGCTCCATCCCTGGCAGTGTTCAAGGCCAGGTTGGATGAAGCCTTGGGTGCCATGGTTTAGTGTGAGGTGTCCCTGGTTATGGCAGGGGGGTTGGAACTGGATGATCTTAAGGTCCTTTCCAACCCAACCTGTTCTATGATTCTATGATTAGGGTTTCAGAGGGCTGTGTATTAACCCCCATATCTCCAATAATCAAAGTTTCTTTAGAGAAACTCTTAACTTACAACCATGGGCAGATACATACAAATGGTTTTCAATGTCTTCCTTCCCTCAGACTCAGTTAGAGCAACAAGCCAGAGTTGGGAAGTGAGATGTGTTGTCGCCTGGGATGCAAGTCCCTGATTTCCACCAGGACAACTGAGACTCACCAAGCCCCAGCTTAATTACCAGGACTTAATGACACTAGCAGACACGTACTAAATGAATAGTGAGGTTTTGGAAGACAAGTGGGTATTCTAGCGGAGGTGATTCCTGGGAATAGGTTTTACTAACTACATATGAAAACTAATTGCATTCCCAAATTGAAGAGGGATACACCTCGGATTTCCCTTAATTACATTTGGCGGGAGGTGTCAAAGTATAAAAGTTACCAAAAGAGTCCAGTTGCTTTCTTCATCCTTCACTGCCAACCCGCATCTGCCCGCATCGTGGAAGCGCTGCTGTTACTGGTGTGTGGACTGACATCTCCCATTGGAGGAAGGGAACATGCAGGATCAATGTGGAACCCTTACGCTGTGACTATCGAACAGCCTGAGTGATGTCTGTTGTAACATTTGTTTGGTGGGGATTTCTTTCTCTTTTTAATGTGTATTTGTTTCAGCTGGCATTTGAAAGGCACTTGGCTCTTCAGGGTAATAATCATTTTACATATGCTTTATCGAGTCTGTTTATTATCAGACAATTGAAGAACAGATGTCTGCAGTCTTGAGCCTGGAGGGGAGGGACAGGAGGGAGTGGGGTAGAGGGGATGAGGGCATTTGGAATCATGAAAGCACCGCTGATGCTAACTCAGTTGAACGTTGTTTGGATGTTCGGTATTAAGGCCACGAGGGTATCCATTTATTAATATCAGCCACACTTCATTAAGATCAAGCAGCAATTAAAAGGGCAGTAGGAGCGAGGAGAAAGCCAAATGTTCATTGATTCGGAAGAAGCAGTTGCTTCTAAGCAAGCTTGTGTCCTTGTGAAGAGGTGGACTAAGGAGCCTATAAATTGACCTGGCAGCCTGTGCCTCTCTGTCTAGTGGGCTTGTCTGTCTTGGGGGACCTGCCCTTCACCAGATGGGATGAACTGCATTTTGTCAGTGGTGTTCTAATCACTGCCTTTGATTTCAAAGTCTAGGGAGTGAGGAATTGAAAAGCAAAGTGTGGATGTATTAAAGTACCAAAAATAAAAGGGGGAAGAAGGAAAGGCAGAATTACTGATTTGACTTTGCTAATGTTGTTTGGGATGTAGGAACTGAAGTTTAGTGCTCTGACGTGTGCATGGTCCAAAGTATTGCAGAGTTAGCTGCTTCGTGGTAGTTTGGAGTGATCAGAGTGGGGGTTGAAAGAGCAGGTAATGATTTGACATTTGAATCTAACAATTAAATGATGATGTTAAGTTGTACTGGTCTCCATCATTTGAAGCAGTAGGCTTTTTACTTGATAGCATTTGAGGAATTTCCTGTGTCTCCCAGTTATGTTAATGCTGATAAAAGAGTGATTTCTCTTTCAATAAATTAAATTAAATAAATGCTTTGGGGGATAATCAAGGATAGTAATTTACTTCTGCTGCCTGTTGATATCAGCATGTTCCTCACTGACTGGTGGCAGTGAGCTCTGAACCACTGAAGGTCACATTTCAGGCTCCGCTGGTGCCTTGTCATTGGTAGGGAGATGCACAACATACAGAATATGTATGTACATGCAGGGATGTATGTATTAGCAGTGAAGTTTAGCTTTCCATGCTTTGGGAATAATCGTGTCTGTTTCATTCAGGATATACCAAGATAAAAGTTGCTGTATGTAGAATTCAAACCCTCTGTTGATTTTGAAGGTGTTGGGAGGGGATGGTAAAGTTGTCAATGGTTCCTATGAGGCATCTTGAGCCCTTTGGTCTTTGTGAGCATCAGGTGCTGCTGCATCTGAGCAGTGTTTGTGATTGCAGAGCTGTGATTGATATAAAATGAGGTATATAGCTAAGAGCCCAGTTATATATATCAGTACTTCACTGGTAATCCCTTTTATTGATATATTTGTCCAGCTATAATAACGAACAACTAATTTGGTTTTAACGTATGCTGTAATATCTTGGAGCTGTGCACTATAGAATCAGTATTTCATAATATGAGGAATGAGTTATTTGGGAAGCAAAAGGAGTGTGAAAATTAAATTAGTTTATTTGTGACATTTATTATGTTTAGACTATGTTAAATGATACCATGTATGCTAAGAAAAGTGGTATTTTATCAGTCTAAGGGGCATACTTATTAGTGAAGTAGATGGAAAATGTCAAATGGTCCTAGAGCACCGATAGTGCTAAATAATGAGAGCTGATGTCTTTAGCTTTTAGAAAGCAAACCTGAAATACTTGATTGTGGAGAAATGGCTGCAACTGGCTCAAGCTGAGAGAGGGGACGTGCAGCATTGTCTGCTGAAGTTGTACTTCAGTTTGAATAAGGTTCAGGGAGTGAAAACTCTGAGGCTTCATGTACACAGGAAAACGTTATTAAAAACAGAGTAGGGACAAAGTGGGCCCCCTCTGCAAGCTCTCAGGAGAACTGGCTACCCTGGCTTTGGAGAAGGCTGAGGTTCTCAATGACTCCTTTGCCTCGGTCTTCAATGGCAAATACTCTGACCACACCACCCAAGTCTTGGAAGAGAGATGCAGGCGCTGTGAGAATGAAGACCTTGGGCCCACCATAGGACAGGATCTGGTTCGAGACCATCTCAAGAACCTGAACGTGCACAAGTGCATGGGACCTGATGAAATCCATCTGCAGGTGCTGAAGGAGCTGGCGAGTGGAGTTGCTGAGCCACTGGCCATCATATTTGAGGGATCCTGGCAATTCCCTCACAGGGAAGAGCTTCTAACGTAAAGATGGTTCAGGCTCTGTGTTGTGGAGAGACAAATGGGGAGATCTCAAGTCCTTCTTATTCGGGTGCCAGGAGTCACCATGCTGCTCAGTAACCCCATCTCTATTTTGCAGTTATTAATACTCATGCCTGAGTGTGACAGATGTTTGATGCAGCTTTTCCTACACTGGCTGTTTCCTTCAATTGACCTGAGTCAAAATCTCAAAGGAACAACTTGACACCCACCTGCTGAATTCTTTCCTCCTCCCCCCTCCCCTGGTTTAATGAGTGTTTAGAAGACATTGAGCTGACAAGTCCCTTGCTGTTGACATTTAGTACTTTACATCCGTCAACAGCGGGGATGGATGTTTCTTGCAGGCAAGTCCTCCCTCTTTTCTTTTTGACAAGCTCTCATAAAGTCTGAATTATAAAGACACATTGCAGAAAAGCTTCTTGTTGTCACACTGCTAAGGAAAGGTTTAGTTCTGAGTGAGGCCATCATAGAAATGGGGCACAGGAAAGGGGATGGGGAACAGCTTCGCATTTTGTGCCTGGTTTTCTCTATCCCCCAATGCTTTATGAGAACTGACAGCCTTACTGTGTGTGTCTGATTAAAGATGACAGTTGATCAAAACCTTAAGGTAACGCAGTTCATTTTCCATGACACAAAATAAAGCAATCCCTCCCCACCACCCGCTTCAAGAAAATCTCTTTACAGGCCAAAAATAACCCCTCCCCTCTTAATATGTGATCCATTGATTTTATATTGTCTGTCAGAAAGCGGGCTTCAACAGATCAGTCAAGTGTTGAGTTTCCAAACGTGCTTCATCCGTATGGAAAATCAACAGCTTGTCAGAAATCTCACACGTCTCCAGCTCCTCCTTTCCTTCAGATGAAACACAACCTGAAGGAGCACAGAGATTTTGACATTTGCAGGAATTTAGGCTGAATAGCTGCAGCGTTAATTCAGTTCCATGGGTATGAATCACTTCTGAAGCCTCCTCTGTTCATTGAGGCAACCAAGTGGTTTAGCTCATGTCTTAATCATAGAATGGTTTGTGTTGGAAAGGACCCTAAAGTTCACCCAGTTCCAACCCCTGCCACAGGCAGGGACCCCTTCCACTGGAGCAGCTTGCTCCAAGCCCCTGTGTCCAACCTGGCCTCCAACACTGCCAGGGATGGAGCATTTACCACTTCTCTGGGCCATCACCCTGTGCCAGCGCCTCAGCACCCTCACAGGGAACAGCTTCTTCATAGCAAAGAATTTTTGGTGACTCTTTTCAGTGAGCTCATTGCAGAATCAGAGATTCAGAGAATAGTTTGGGTTGGAAGGGACCTCCAAAGCTCACCTGGTCCCTGCAACAGGAAGGGACATCTTCAATTAGATCAGGTCTCTGCAGCAGCAGTAAGAGAGTGGTGTTTTCAAACAGGAAAGAGAATATATTAATGTTTGCAATACATAAGGTCAAATAACGTTGCTAAATAAATGCAGAACCCTCAAAAATTGTCTGTTGCTTGGGTTTGGGATACTCAAGTTGATCATTTGTAGTTGTGACCTGGGTAGCTCAGACTGCATTGTTCTACAGAGGAAGGAAAATTGGAGACCTTCTAGAAAGAACACTAAGTACAACAGGAAGGGAAAAATACTGCTAAGTGTCAAGTTTGGTTCCTTTCTACTGAGGTCCCCAGAGCTCTTGAAAGCAAGCCTGCACTCTGCTGCGCTTGGAGGATGGTGAGTGACAGCCATGGAGAGCCGTGGTAGGGCAGGAGGTCAGGGAGAGGAGAGTGCACACCACAGAAAGAC
>NDXB01013225.1:85010-96270 GCA_002631895.1 Agapornis roseicollis | reverse complement strand
TCACCAGCTCCTTCAGGACTCGTGGATGGATTTCATCAGGTCCCATGGACTTGTGCATGTTCAGGTTCTTAAGATGGTCTCGAACCAGATCCTCTCCTACAGTGGGCCCAAGGTCTTCATTCTCACAGTTCCTGCGTCTGCCTTCCAAGACTTGGTTGGTGAAATCAGAGCCTTTCCCGTTGAAGACCAAGGCAAATAAGTCGTTCAGAACCTCAGCCTTCTCCAAATCCTGCGTAGCCAGTTCACCCGATAGCTTCTGGAGGGGGCCTAAGTTGTTCCTGGTCTGTCTTTTATTTGCAATATACCTGTAGAATCCCTTCTTGTTATCCTTAACATCCCTAGCTAATATTCTAATTCTAACCGGGCCTTATCTTTCCTTATGTGTTTCCTAGCTTCCCAGACAACATCCCTATGTACATCCCAGACCCCCTGTCCTTGTTTCCACCTTTTCTAAGCCTCTTCATTTGAATTTTTCTCAGCAGCTCCTTATCCATTCATGGAGGTCTCCTGGCCCCTCTGCTGCACTTCCTTGTAGTTGGGATGCAACACTCCTGAGCTTGTAGCAGGTGATCCTTGAATATCATCCAGGAGTCTTGGGGCCCCCTGCCTTCTAGGGCNTAGTTGGGATGCAACACTCCTGAGCTTGTAGCAGGTGATCCTTGAATATCATCCAGGAGTCTTGGGCCCCCCTGCCTTCTAGGGCTATATCCCATGGAACCTTACTAAGCAGGTTCCTGAAGAGGCCAAAGTCTGCTCTCTTGCAGTCCAGGGCAGTGAGCTTGCTGCACGCTCTTCTCACTGCCCTGAGGATTTCGAATTCTACCATCTCATGATCATTACAACCAAGGCTGCCCTGAAGCGTCACATTTCCAACCAGCCCTTCTCTGTTGGTGAGCACGAGGTCAGGCAGGGCACCTCTCCTTGTCGGCTCCTCTATTACTTTCAGAAGGAAGTTGTCTTCCACACAATTGAGGAACCTCCTGGATCGCTTGTGCCGGGCCATGCCGTCACTCCAACAGATTTCTGGGTGGTTGAAGTCCCTCATGAGAACAAGGGCCTGTGAGCTTGAGGCTGTTCCTATCTGTCTATAGAGTGCTTCATCCACAGGTTCCTCTTGATCAGGTGGTCTGTAACAGATCCCCACAGTAATGTCTCCCATCGCTGTTTTCTCTTTAACCCTGACCCACAAACTCTCTGTAGACTGCCCACCTGTTCCCAGAGAGAGTTCCATAGTCTCCAGCCTATCCCTAACATAAAGGGCAACTCCCCCTCCCTGCCTACCAGGCCTGTCTTTCCTAAAAAGCCTTTAACCTTCCATCCCAACACTCCAGTCATAGGAGCCATCCCACCATGTTTCTGTGATGCCTATCATATCATACCCCCCAGATGGGCACACATCTCTAATTCCTCTTGTTTGTTTCCCATGCTACTTTGTATAGANCCTCTTGTTTGTTTCCCATGCTACAGGCATTTGTATAGAGACACCTGAGCTGAGCTCCAAATGAGGCCAGCTCCTTAGCTGGAGCAGCTGGAATGTTGCTATGCTGCTCCAAGCATTTTTCATAGGTGGTAGCAACCGACTGGGCATGTTGGGATGGAACAACGCCCCCCCTCCCCCAACATAACTAGTTTAAAGCATCCTTGACAAGTCTGGCAAGCCTCTTACCAAGCCCACTCTTCCCTTTATTTATTAGAGCATGTCCACCATCCCCCAGTAGACCTGACCTACAAACTCCAGTCCCGTGTTCAAGGTACCCAAACCCTTGACCATGACACCAGTCTTGTAACCATTTATTAACCTGTCCAATCCTCCTGGATTTTTTAAGGTCCTCCTCTGTATCCTGGAGAATGGATGAAAAAACAACCTGAGCTCCAGAGCCCCTAAGCACCATTATCAGACCAATGATTTATCAAAATACTTGAGTTTTCTAGATGGAAGAAATAGTCTGTATTGCTCATCAACTACAAATATCTTTTACAAGGAAAATATCTTGTTAAATAAAAGAAAAAAAAGCAACAGGTGGGCTCTATGAATATTACCACTTGCTTTTAATTAGCTCAAGCTCCCTAGTAAACTATCATGGCACAGTATATGAGAAATCAGTTTTTTACAACTGAGACAATGAGTGGTTTTCAGTGACAAGTTAACACGTTCTTAGTGTGTTTCTTAACAGTCTAGAAAATTGCCTGGAAAATAAATAGCGTAAGTATACCAGTTCCAGCCTGTAACACCTAGAGCTGGTCCCATGACTTCAGTATTTTAACAACATTAAAGCCCTCTGGATTATGGAATTATAACTATGAAAAAAAAAAAAAATTATGCCTGTCTGGAAGACCCCAGTTAGAATGTAATTATGGTGCAAAATCACGATGGCAAAATAATTGANCATGAATTCAATATTTTAAAAAAATTAAAGCCCTCTGGATTATGGAATTATAACTATGAAAAAAAAAAAAAAATTATGCCTGTCTGGAAGACCCCAGTTAGAATGTAATTATGGTGCAAAATCACGATGGCAAAATAATTGAAATGCATGGCTGTGAGAGCCTACTTATGGTACCATAAAAGTTCTTTCACTAAGCATTCACTGTCATTGTGGATATTTTTTATCACTGGAATGAAAGTTATGCTGTCTGCAAAGGTTCCATACCTACATTTGTTACAAGTCGTAAGTACATCAACATACTGACAAGTTGCAGCCTATGATATATTTCTAGCAAAAGAAGGCAAGTAACATTATTTCTGTGAAATTACTGACAAAACCAGCAGAAGTTGCAATGCCTTCGATAAACATCTGGAAAGAAACTGCTTATCTCTGTTCTTTCCTGATTTTGTACGCTAATCTTTTTTAGCATAGAATTACTTGTTTGTTAATACAGCAAAGAGTCTAGTGTTACATTATTACAAAAGAAACATACAGGGATATGCATTACAATTTCTGTATTTTAGGCATGACAATACATTGCTTGCACACCAAGGTTTTACAGAGTCTTTTCCTTAATTTTGTCAGGAAGCATCATTTACATATACACACATCTGTCTGGTATTTAACAGCCTACTGAATTTTAGTTAGACATTGGTGGAGTCACTCCAATATACCTCAGGACAGTACCATAAGTAGTTTAATAATAAGGAAATCCTTAATGCTCTTCTTGACATGGGTCAGACCTAAATAGGTGGCCTTGAATCTTTATGGCAGCCTCATGGAAGCTTAGTATCAACACTTTCCACACCCAATTCCAGATATCTCCACAGTACTTATCACAGCTGTTTGAATGAAACACTATTTTTAGAAAACATATTTTCCCCAAAATTTCAGTTCTATATAGCGATGTAACAAAGGAAAAGCATTATAGCCATGTTCTCCACATTTGTAACTTGACAGGAGAAGCCAGGAATATTAATGTGTTCAGAATATCTTAATTGTGAAAAGATTCATTTCCCAGTCCAACATTTAATGTAAATGGAAGGAATTGCATATGTGGATAAGTTAGCTACTGAATGTGTAAGCATCATGAAGCTCCCTCATAATGTTGCATAACCCTGTTCTTTTCCATAACTCTGTACAAACTAATTGCAGAGAGATGTGGTGGCTGCACTTACATTGTTATTGTTCTGGGAAACAAAGACAACTTTGACCATTCAACTTGTCGGGAGTGCGTGTGTGGTAAAACAGACTGTGTTATCAGTAAAAACAAACAAACAAACTAACTAACTAACAAATAAATAACTAACTAAATAAAAGGAGTTGAGATCCATAATTTTTTTTTCCAGCAATAAAGAGGACTTATAAAAAGTGATCATTAGAGTTTAAAGATATTGTCAGCTGCAAGTATTGGGTAGCAGAATCACATTGAAAGCAAGTTGGGCTTATGCTGATTTTATAAAATATATTCTGTGTTACTATCTGCACTGACACAGTAACATCTTTCTAGTGCTACCTTTTGGAGTTGTTTCCATTTCTCTTCTTTCTCTCTGCCCTTTGAGAAGAGCTCCATAATAGCTATACATAGACATGTTTATGCACTTTCTTTCTTTAAGAAGTAGATCAGAAAACTCAAAGGTTGAAGCATGACAAATACAATGTTTGTAAATTTCTGTAAACAAACAGTACCAAACAGGTTATTAGTATGCAGCCTCTTTAACAATAAAAGCTTAGATAATTTATTTTCTTTATTAGAAGTTTAACCACTGCACTGTACAAATAGAGTAGTTAATTTCTAACAACAAATGATCAAATGGCAAGGAATGACTCAAAGAACTCAGCCATCTGATAACTTGGCTCATGTTTCCAGTCATGATCCTCTCTCATGGAGGGAGGCTTAGAGATATAAATGAGGGTAACTACAGTCCCCATTATTGAAACCTATAGAGCCAAAAATCTCATATCAATATGTCAGAATACAACCTGTCATGGCCTTAATGATCTGCCCAGAAAGCTTCTTTGTTACTTAAATAGCAAAAATAGACTTGTGTTATCTAAAATTCTGAGTCTAACATTGATGCATTTGGTATCCTAGGGTCCTTCCAATTGATAGTGAGCAAAGAAATAAAATCTGGACACTGACATAAGTTTAAAACAGCTATGTTAAAATGAGACTGTTGCAACAGAACCATGCGCTGTAAGGATGCAGTAAACAAACAGTACATCTGCTAGAAGACAAAGATTCCTAAATATTTTATCAGAATCCTCATTTTCTGTACTAGCTTGGGTCCTTCAGGCCTAAACTGCTTATCTGCACACATATACTCCCATTTTCTGCCACATCCAAAGCCCCCATGCTTCCACCTCCCCTCATCCTCAGAAAAATTTTACACCCTTTCTCCATGGCCCTGCCCCATGAGATCCTTGCTTTACCTGCTGCACCTGAATATGCCCAGGGAGAGCAAGCACAGACCTGATCACAGAGCTGATGCTCTCACTAAGTCACACAAGGCTGCCTCAGCCTGCCTCTTTGCTGCACTGCAGGAGAGAATAGGCAACGGGATGAGACACAGCCCATCCCCATCAACCAAACAGACAAAAAAAGATACCCTATGCTCTTCTTTAGCCATTTGGTCTACTGATTCTGTGTCCCCCTAATCAAAATAAACATTATATGTTTTAGATGGCCAGAGAGCAGTCATTGGGATAAAACGAGTAAAAGGCAAAAAGAAGGAAAAGGTTAGGCAGCATTTTCCCTGAATTTCTTGCATTTCCCAGATCGCATTCCACTTTGCCCTTGGGATGGTTCCCATGCAGTATGTTTCTGGACGGTTGTATCATTTTCTCTTTATTATGCCTGTATAAATCCAGCAGTGACAGCGGTTTGGTTTTTGTTTTGGTTTGGGGTTTTTTATTGTTGGCTGGGTTGTTTTTTTTTTTTGTTGTTGTTGTTTTCTTGGTTTTTTTTTTTGTTTTATTTTGGGTTTTTAATCAGTTCCTCTGCATGTCTACTCTTGTGTATATTGTGCAGACTTCATTTAGCAATTTATTTATACTTACTGAAAAAAAAAGTCTAAAAAAGAATATTATAATCTTCATTAAATCCATACAGCTGTTCATTCACTTTGTGGATCATATATATTCAAAACAAATGCATTTTTATATAAGCATTGGTGTTGACAAATATATATTTAGAGCATGTTATAAGCAATACTTGTAATAGCACAAAGACAGAGCAAGGACTTTACTCACCAAGCCATCCTGATCCAGAATTGGGTATACACATATCTGTTTCTGCACTGGGCAGCACGAATCCAACTACAAAAACTTCAACCCCATCAGCCATCAAGGCCATTCCTAACACAAAGAAGAGGGCCCACTGGAAACGACCATGGCCACATTCTTGTATTATCAGTTCATACTGCTGTGCTAGCTCTTCTTCATCAGCTTTTCTCTCTGTTTCCAGTTCATGACGATCCTTATATTCATCACGCATAGGCTGACCTAAGGCTACCATGCCATCTTTACCCCCCATGCTGGGGACTCCCTGATACTCCCCTTCATAAATTTCATCATCTTCATCATGCCCTTCAGTTGCTTCACTTGATCCTTCGTCATCATTAGCTTCAACACCATAATTTCCTCCTTGCACATAGTAATCATCATCATCTTCCTCATCTTGGAACCGATTGTAGGACCTCTGTGTGTAGCCATCCTGAGCCTTTTCAACAGCTTTATTCACTTTTTTCACTGCTTGCCTTTTCACTTCTTTGGCAATATCTTTTGCCCCTTTCATTAATGAAGTTCTATCTTTGTATGTTTCCTCCATCTTGTATCAAAGAAGGACTACTGTTATGCTGCTGCTATGCTGCCGTGGGACCTGTTGAATACCGTGTAGAACACCTACTATGTGTTGGACATCAGTGGAAAAGGCTCAAGAACATGTGACTGTTCAACCTGCAAAATATGAGAGAAAAAAGTTAATACTTTGCTCCCTAGCTGCTTTTTCACACTGATACAGTACCATACCAATCTTCATTTAAGCATACAACACTACAGTTCAGGCCTTCAAATGTACAAATGTGGATTTTCCTCAGAGATACAAATATCCCAGGTTACAAGGAAAACACTCTCAAGAAAAAGCTAACATCCATACTGTTTCTCAAAATTAAATTTATTACACTCTAGTCTTAGATACCAAGTTTTATTCTGAAATAAAACAAGTGATTCCATGCATTATACATTATTTCAACTCTGTCTGAAATATCCTTCCCCCTTTGATCTGCTTACTACGTTTTGAACCGCCTGCTATGTAACAAAATACTGCTTTTCTCTCAATGAGTTACAATGAAATAGCTGTCCTCTGTCCTCTGTCCCACTTACATGAATTTTGAAGGGAGTTAATATTCCTAAATCCATACTAGTCTCTCAAACTGACTGAGCTTGGCCAATGCGTTCACAGTGCATTCATACTGAGTGTTAGCAATGTGTATTTCTATGCTAAGCACAGGGAGCTGGGTGGATGGAAGTGGTGGGACTTCTACACTTCAGAGTTTTACAATATCTAAATCATGCCCAGACACATCCCTCTTTCCCCTGCCCATAGTAACAGTAGAGGCAGCCTGGAGCAACTGTGCATAAACAACTAATGCACTCTGAGTGTGCTAGTCTGGCACGAGCTCAAGCCAATCTACCTGCATGAAAGCATCAAGACATTTTATCCCCAATCTCCTGCTGCGCTTTTCCATCCCTCCCTTCATGCAACCCCAGGATCACAAATACAGGCACAAATAGTCAAGAGCAGCTTTTTTATTTGACTGAAGACTAACCATTCTCTTCTTTTCCATTAAGTTTTCAGGCATATTAGCATGGCTATTTGCTCATCATGCATCTTCATGGTCACTAGGAGTAGTAGAAGGAAATGGCAGCAGCATGCAAGCAGATGGAGGGGAGAACCGTCCATAGTTATATATATATATATATATAACATAGTTATAACAGCTGAAATCAATTACAAGACTGTACCATTACTCATGTGTCAAAAGTTAAGAGGGGGGTGAACCTGGGTTTTGCAACAGGACTGCAGAAGCCTAACCTCTGGGACAAAGCAGGTTAAAATCTCTTCAGCAGTGCTTCCAAGAAAACAGTGCCTGCTTCCAGGGGAAAGGTTATTTTTAAACATGACCATTCTAATGAGCATAACCTCAGAAAAAGCTGCAGTGGTACAACTAGGGAAGCAGTGAGGTATAATGCAGGAGTAAGAACAAATGACTGGAAACTTCTGAAGAAGACCCTATTCCCTTTGCTAAAGTAGTGTGAAATGCCCACTCTGAACTCCATGGGAGAAGACCAGGATAGTGCTTTAAGAAGCTGTCCTTTACTTATTCAGCTGTATACATTCCAGACATCAGTTTTAAGACTGACACTGTTTTGAGGGATAGGAAGAATCACACACTGCATTAGATAAATTAAGGACATGATGTACTTCTGGTTAAAAAAAACAACCCTAAAATCACACAGACATGCAGGTAATATGAATTAAGAAGCTAAAAGATATTTCCCTGGCTTCTTTGATAATGACTACAGAAATTCACCTATAATGGAAAATGTATTTATTTTTAGTTCCTTCCTCTAGATTACAATCTGACTGCTTCTCAAAGAAATCGAATGTGATGACACTACTCAGCTATTCAGTGTAAACTGAAGCACTTACTAGAAGAGAAATGCAGCCTTAAAAAAAAAACAAATAATGTAATATTTATGGCTGAAAACTGTAGCTTGATCTTAGGTACATAATGATCATTCTAAGTAGGTCATCCTGATGAATCTTTTATGGTAAGGCAGATTCTCTAACTACACCTTTTCCATTTTCAAGGCACTTCTTAGAAGTTATTCTTCGTGTAATGAATTAAGCATCTGATCCTTACTGTTACCTGTGTGTTAATACCAGGCCTACTGTCTGTTATTAAACATACAGTGCATAAAAATGTCCACTGCATCTGCTGTACCTTCTACAAGTACTTTCAAGAAGCTAATGATCACCTAACAGGGACTTCTGGTTATGATGTGTTCCTAGATATTGACCATTTTAAATTTTTTAGATTATTCTAGAGTATGCATGCACCCTATTTAACCTAAACTCTGAATTTCTCCAATTCTTACTTGTTTGTTTTGTTTGGGGTTTTGTTTGTTCAGTTGGTTGGTTTTGGTTTTCCCCAGTGAGTAAAGTCTCCTATTAAACATTTGTAGTTGTCAAATGCCATTTTACTGTAGGGTATGTCCATGGAAGGAAGACAGCAGGAATCTGAATGCCAACATAAGAGTATAAAGTCTGAATGCCAACATAAGAGTATAAAGTCTGAATGCCAACATAAGAGTATAAAGTCTGAATGCCAACACTGTGTGTTGCATTCCTATAGTACAGCAAAACCACAGATTTGCAAAACCAAATGAGCTTACACTGTAGTTTATGATATACCAGGTATGGCAATAGGAATTATACCTGTTTATACTTATCAACAGTATAACTCTGCCAGCAAAAACCAGCACATAGAACATGTCAAATTTTTGTCTGGGCAGAGTATGAAATAAAAATTTATCTTGCCTAAGATTACCTGCTTTGAACACTGTTTTTAAACAGCTTTGCTTTCTTAGGGAACTTAAATCCCTGCCTTAAGAGTGATAAGCAAAAAGAGGAATTATTTACAGCCCATGAATGATAGCTCCCCACCCTTTTAATTATGTTGAACTGATTTAGTACAAGTAACTGAAAAGTCTGGAAGAGTGAGGATTAATGACAACCTGATTAGCATAAAGCAGCAAAAACACAGATGAGAGGGTCTCACCATATACTCCTGTTTGTACCAACTGTCTTACCCAAACAAGCCTGCCCACATTCACTAAACCCTAAGCATCATATTCCTATTCAATTCCTGCAATTAAAAAAGAAAAAAAATATCCAGGAAAAGAGTGATTTCACTTGGAAGAAAACTACTATTTCAAGCAATTATTCCTTTTATTTTTTCTCCCCTCAAAACACTCAGAGATGCATTCACCAAAAAAACAAAACAAGCATACAAAAAAAAACCCACAACAAATTTTCTCTAATATTTACTCTTTTCCATTCTATTATATTCACAAATTTCAATACATTTACACTTTAGACATACTATGCTACATCTGAAATGAAGGTCGGACATTACAGACCAAATCAGTGAGGTCCTCTGAATATGTAAATCTATGAGAAGTCAGAAAACCAATTCCTACAAAGTCTTATGTCATTGCTTAATATAATCTGTAAGAAGACTCACTAAAGACTAATGATACACGCTATTAGTTATATGTATATCTTCAGATATAAACATGGAAATCTATTCTGATCTATCACATTTCAGATACACTTGGGTACCTACTATAATAACTTTTCTTATTTGCTTTTGAATCTGTCATTCCTTTTCAAAGGAAAACAAAACGAAACAAACAACAGCCCCCCCCTAAAAAAAAAAATAAAGCAAAACCCAAAAAAAAAAATAAAATCACAAAAGAAAAAAAAGAACCACCACCCCCTGCCCCCCAACATCTTTTATATAAGAAGACATCTTTTTAAGTGAACATTTTACCCAACATTTTGATTCTGGTTTAATTTCAGTTTTTCTGCCTTCATTTTTTATTAATGACTTTTGCATGGATACAAGTGTTTTGTTTCTTCTGAGTTTATCTGTTGTTCAATGTTAGCCTTCATCTGAAGCTATAATCATCTATTTAGATCATAACTAATTTAATTATATTACTCTGCTGTGTCAAATGATTTTATTTCCAGGTGAAATATAAGCACCTGAACTATGTAAACTCACAAACACAAGATACTTTTCTTTTGCATGTGCTCTCAGTTATTAAAAACTGGGTAAGAAAAAAATAGAAGTCTTATGCATTGCTATGTCATGACAGAGAACAATAGCATTCAAATTTTATGGAAGGTCAACAATTTTTACATAGTACAGTTCATATAACACAAAGGATAAAATCCTACAAGTCACCACAGATGTAAGCCATATGCAGAGGCACAGCCCATCCTTTCACTTATTGGGACAGCTGCAAACTTCACATAGGTACGCTTCTTCACACACAAAAACTGTTCTGGAAGATCTGTCCTGTTATAATTCCACAGTATGGAATTCAGCATGCCCCGATAAAGAATAGAAACCTCAATGAAATATATTTATTTATAACTGTATTACATATAGTTATTTATTTGGATGTTTATTAATAATAAATAACAGCTGGCACCAAAGCTGATGAGAACAAGATTAAAATAACAGCTTCTATAGTCCAAACAAATTTTCTTTTTCTCATGATGAAAGTCACACATCCAGACTGCAACTCTTCTATCTCAGGCTGCAGTTGCCAAAGCCATGTAAGTCACTTTAAGCCTGCAGTGCCACGACCAGCAGCAGCCCCCAGTGCTTTCCCAGTTCAGCTGGCATTCTCACCATTTGTCCTATACCAGCACTTTCCTCTATTCATTCTCAGTGCAGGCACAAAACACGTACACAAGATGAGTCTGGAAATTCATTAATCTAGTACACATCAAAGATCCTGAGCTCTGCAAAGATGGACATTACATGGTACATTACACTCTTTCCCTAATTTATTCCTTTCCTTCCTCATTAACCAGCAGAAATAGCTTTATCTCTCTGCACCGTATGCTTTACCTGACCAGTTTCTCTTACACTGTTTAACTAATCTACTTAATAAGAATCATACTAGAGGAATTGATTTTAACTTGATTTTGCTTGAAATTCGATAACACTTATCAGGAAAAAAAAAAAAAAAAA
>NDXB01013225.1:61849-80418 GCA_002631895.1 Agapornis roseicollis | reverse complement strand
AAAAAAAGGAATTAAAAAATATACATATAAATGTATGTCTTTTTAATATACAAATACAATTAAGATCTATTAGTTATACAAATTAATGATAATTATTCAACTGCATTCCTATTAAATGCTTTACTATAAACAAATGATGAGCAACAACTAACTTTGAAATGGGAAAAATTCACATTTTCAATTGAAAATAAACATTTCTGCTTGATGGCTATGTTGAGTTTGCGTGGCAAGATTTGGAAGCTAGGGAGGGTTTCTGTAAGAAGCCTCTGGAAGCTTTCTCCATGTCCAACAAAAACAATGCTAGAGGGCTCCAAGACAAGACCCACCACTGGCCAAGGCCGAGAGCATCATCAGCAGTGGTAGCATCTCTGAGATAACATACTCAGAAAAAAAAAAAGACTGCTGTGGAACAATTGCAGCAGGAGAGAGGAAGGAAAACACATGACAGCAGTAACCCTGCAGATATGAAGGCCAGTACAGAGGAGGGGAAGAGGTGCTGCAGGGGCCATAGCAGAGATTCCCCTGCAGCATTGCGGTGCTGCACATGATCAGAGCCATGACAGATAGTATCTGGTCTCATCCTGGGTTGCATTAGCAGGCATGCTGCCCATTAGCTGAAGGGAGTTTTTCCCCTCCACCTGTGCAGCCTCAGCTAGACTACCCCATCCTATTTCAAGCACCTCACCACCATCACTATCTAAAAAAGACAATGACAAACTAGAGAGGGAGAGAATCGCCAGAGTGGTTACAGGTCTGGGATGCATGCTACACAATGAGAAGGAGCCTGTTTGCTCATCCTCTAGAAAAGAAAGCTTAAGGAGGAATCTAATCATTGTCTCCATCCTGTAATGCAGGATTGTAAAGACAATGGTGATGGGCTCTTTTCAGAGGTAAAGAACAAAAAGAAAAGAGGAAACAGCTGCAAGCTGCAGCAAGGAAAATTCCAGCCAGTCCTAATGCAGAAATTCTTCACAATGAGGCTGGAATGGCTACATATAGGAGCTCAGGGATCCACAGCCTTGGAGGTATTCAAAACTCAACTGGACAAGACTGAGTAAACTAAAGTCCAGGTTTAGAATTAGATGTCTCCAGAGTCCCACCTAAATTATTCTATTATTCTAGCATGTTCCTTTTTTTAAATCAATTGTCCTATATGAAATGAAGAGCTCATTTTTATAAATTAAGATCAAGTGTCAAGCGCTGGATATGACAGTGCACAAATGTATCTTTCACTGAAAACTGAAAACGTACAGAATTCAGTCTAGAAAACTAGAAAGTAGGGGATGGTTTAGGGGACCCTGGAGGACAGGTGGCATATATACACCCAAAAGTAACAAAACCTAAATGGCTGGTTAAAGCTGGTTAAACCTTTGCCCATAAGAGAAAAGGAAATGCTTTGAAATAGTGGCAATTAAAGCACAGAAAAGTGAGGTCACTTGCCCAACTTGACATGGACAGGTATCAAAATAGGTCTTAAAATTATTTGGCAACTTCAATATCTTGCTCTTTGAATTACAGATCATTTCTTCCTTGTGGTTTCCCATAGACTTGCTACCTCTGAGAGAAAACAATTAAAAAAATACCAGACTCGAATTAGAAAACTGCCTAACTATAGAAGTAAGAGCTGTACGCCTCTGGTACAGACCATTACACAGAATAAGGCAATAACAGAGTTGAAAAGTGTACTTGTACATAAAAAGTAACAAAGACTTTCAGAGTCATGGTGACATGGAAATTCATCAAGATGGGAACTCAGCTATAATCAAGAATGACAAGAACATTCATAGAGAGCTGTAATAAAAGCAGTCTGATGATATGCAGAAAACAGGTACCTTGGTAAATGTAGTTTTAGTGGTTTCAAAATAGGTTTATAAACAGCAAAAAAAGAAAAATTCTACATATGGATGTAGAAATTAAATTTAAAAGCTTTATTCGGTTTTACTTCATTTTTCATCCTGAAATAATTAGAAGTTGATGGTCTGTCTTAAAACATTTGGCATCTCATATAAAAAAGGAAGGGGGTTAATGAGCAGATTATTTTAAAAATGGCTTGCAAACCCAAATTCTTCTCAAACAGTTTTGTACAACTAAGACTGCTAGGTTCCTTCTTGCAAACAACATGATTTGGTTTTTGCATCCACCATATCTTTTCTCTGTTTTTATTAAAGAACAGGGTACCTTCTAAATCATTTGGCTGAAAAAAAAAGTGTACTGTGTATATTCCAGATGGTGTACACCAATCTTTCTATTTCATCATGTTCCTTTAGGGTTTTCTAGGACTTAGCTGCACCATGCCAGATACAGTGTTTTCATTGGAAGCCTGTGATCACAGCAACATACCCTTCTGCTTCAGACGTACCTCAGCTATTAAAGATCATGGAACATGATATCCAAATAGAGCACTAGTTCTGCTGCATTACAAGGGAAAAAAGTGATTCTGCGCACTCAGAAAGTCTTACCTCTCCCTATTAATTTAACAGTTCCGGGTGGAAGCTACTTTTTTCATAATTTATCCTAACTCGTGGTCTTCCAGGCTTTAATTGGGTGAGAAAGGAACCCACGAGTGCTCTTACCTCCCCAAATATAAATGCCACTGCTAAAAATTGAACTGCTTTTTTTTTTTTTTTAAGGCTGAACTGGCTTGTAATTGTACAAATTGTTTACATAATTTTATTCCACCCTGGAAAATAAAGGCTTCCTAAGATCCCTGTAACTCAGGTTTCAGCCATATTCAAACTGTCATTTGCTGATCACATATTTAATTAGATCGCTTCAGTTTGTTAACCCGAATCACACTACTCTTACAAGTTACACAGTGCACACATGCCTTAGGACATGCAGGCTTTTAGCAACTTCAGCCCTAAAGTAAGCAAGTTCAAGTGGCTGCAGGTGCATGGCTTCCATTAAATCACAAATTTAATATTTTAGTTTATATCTTATATCCCTACATGGTTCAGTAAACTTCATAAGCCTTTATTTTGTAGATTTGATAACATAGGTAAGAAGAGAGTGTGGAAACAGACTGAAACAATGGACTGATGAACAGAGTCTGTACTGAAAATGCATCAGCCTCTAGCTTTTCAGATTCTGCAGCTTAGACCTCTGACGAATGGGATTTATCTGTACCTCAGAGTGCATTATGCAATCCAAACACTACTTCAGTGTGGTTTTCTTCCCTTGGGCAGAATATGTAGGGGTGGATAGCACAACTGAACAAAAACAGTGCTTTGTCACTGAGAATAGGCAATAAAATTAAGATAGAAAAGCTGATGAACATTGTTTTTATTTATTTTGGTAAGCTTCCTGCAGTTTATTTTGAAAACTCACTTGCCAACCTGAAAAAAACCTGTGTTTGATGCTGCACAGAAAACAGGTGTGGTGAGGCAAAACATTTCAGAAACAAATTCTGCCATATGAAACCATTTCTATTTTATTTTAAAGAAGAAAGACACAACAGCCTTTTTTCCAGTGTGTGCTTTATGGACATAGACAACTCATCAATTCACTAAGACCCTCAGTCTTCCCACTTATTCTTAGCCTAATTTTTAGTCTGGTTCTTAAAATGCCTGATACCCAACACTGAAGTTGACCATCTTCCTGCAGTCCCCTGCCTTGAGCTGGTTTTTCCTTCTTCTCTTGAATAGTTTTAATTTACTGTTGGTAACCCAGGGGTCCAATAGGACTTAATCATCCTGCCTGGTCTCACCTGGGACCATTGCCAGGCACTCACATCTCCTGCCATGGACACAAGCTGCCTTTAAACTCAGACCTGGGCAGCCCAACTCTGCTTGAACTACACCACAGGGTGCCTATCTCCTATCTCCTGCTCTTCTGAATCTCAGACTGGATTTGCCTCACTAACCTTGGACATAGCACTACCTCACCTTGTCCAATGAGTTCCAGGCTGCTGTCAGAAAAATAATGCTGCTGCTGCTCCCACCAGCTCTGTACACCCTGTCTGCGGACCACACTTCATCAGCAAAAGTACCACCCACACTATAATCCCCCTCAACTCCAGGTGGAAGCTTGAGCTTAAAAAAAGCTCCTGGACCAGCAGGCAGATGATGATTTTGCAAGAGGTCTAGTTGAGACTCATCAGGACAAACAAGGTCTGTTGGGCACTCACAGAGACAGGGTATGTGCCTGACTTGTAGTCTATCCTTAGGACTGAAAAAGCTCACTAAAACCAGAAATGAGACTACTGCCAGCAGGCTGAAATTTTCTATACATGGATCCTTACCTGTACAGGAAAATCTGAAGGCATCTTTTCACTCCAAAAGGCTTGAAATTTCTTTATGCACACAGAATGGTATACCCAAAACTATGACACCTGTTGTGATCAAAACTATAATCTAGAGGAGCTCCAGTAACAGTCAAAGAAAGACACACATTGGGAAATGTGACAGTATTTTTCATTAGCAATCGCTGTTTATAGCTGTTACCAGAATGGCTAGTAGAAAACTCACTTTTGGCACATGTAGCAAGCTTAGTTTAATCAGATGTCAGCTTAGTTCTCCTTTTTGGTGAGGTGTGCGGAGCACTGCATTTCAGCTGCTAACTGCCAGTTTTAGCATCAAGCCTCTTATCTCTGTGTGATCTCCATTTTCTCTTCTGCCACATGGAGCAGCTACACAATCTTCAAGACTGAAGAGACTGTTTCAAAGGGTCATTAAGGATGAACTTTTGGGACTGGATTAGAATTAATTAAAATGCTCACAGTGAAGCCAGTGGGATTTGGAATGAATATACACCACCTTTTCTGGAGTGATTATCTTCAGCAGTTTACTAGGAGTGCCTGCTAAAATCACATAAGACACAACACTAAATTCTTCACAACTTTTAACATCGATTAGGCTTATGAGTTTACAACAATTCCTCATTATTTACATCATGAGAAAAATGTCACTGAAAGAAACCCTTGAAAAGACAGAAGGCTGAAAGAACAGGACTTTTGCCACACTGCTGTTCTCAGGGGCCATGGGTTTGATTTCCTGTGCTGCCACTCAAATAGCATATTGTAAATTTTATCAAAGTAGTATCTGTTCTGTCATATATAAACCTGAAAATAGAAGCAATCAGACATTTTTTGAAGGGGGTGGTTTTGAAAGTCTTAAGTTGGTTAAGTCTTAACCATAGCACACTTGGAAAAACTGTTAACCTCACGCTTCCAAAGGGAGGACATTAACACTGCCAGTTGCATAGAATGAATGTATGAAATGCTCTCCTTTCTTAAGTAACTTTAAAAGGGCTTTAATGAAAAGAAACTGCAATAAAAACATGGGGAAAACAAGTAATAGGTGCTTAAATATGCAAAAAAAAAAAATCCTGCTTATTTTTCTATGTCTTTCTAATAAAAGAAGCACTTGTTTAGCAATGTGGANAATGTATGAAATGCTCTCCTTTCTTAAGTAACTTTAAAAGGGCTTTAATGAAAAGAAACTGCAATAAAAACATGGGGAAAACAAGTAATAGGTGCTTAAATATGCAAAAAAAAAAAATCCTGCTTATTTTTCTATGTCTTTCTAATAAAAGAAGCACTTGTTTAGTATAACAATGTGGACTACAGCACAGAGGAGCTACACAGCCATATTAATGGTTTTCTTCTAACTCTCAAGGTTCAATACCATTTGATAAACCAAACAGTTAAGAGAGAGAGTACATAGTAGCCTTATTTAATTTTCGTGTTACCTTCGTATTTTAAAAGATGGAATACCAGCAGTATTTACAGCACTTAATCGTGACAGTCAGGAAAGCACAAAACATGTGAAGAATGCATATTACAAAATAAAAAGTATCTGATAACTTCCTAAAGTCTAAACTCAGACCATTTCAATCCCCAAAAATCATATATCCCCAGAAGGTAAGAATTATTTAAGCTTTTCACCAACTTAGTTTTAACTTTGCTTGACTTGCAGCAACAATATTCAGGTCAATAAGGCATAGCTGTGTTCTGAAGTTATTTCCCTTGAATTTCTGCCTTCAATCTGACTAATCATTATCACTATTTTGCACCCTAGCTCTTTGCTGATACTGCCCTTGAAAAAAACTAACCATGGGTCTTCAGCAGGTACTCAAGTACAAAAACCTGCATAGAGATACCATGTTCACGCGTTCTTTTTGTGTAACTAAAGGTATTACTACTAGTAGTGAATCAGGGAAGTAATGCCACACCAGTAATATCCTCTGAATGCCACAGATAAGGTGGACCACCCATTTACTGACACCTCAATTACACACACTCACAAAGGATGTTGAAGGGCCACTATTCATACTTGGCAGACTCCTCCAGTGAGATTTCATTTAAGCTTATGCTTGGGCAACAAGCTATTTAAATGTTCCACATTGCTATTTGACATTTGCAAGCATGCCTATTTTCTCTCTTCAGACTTGGCCTATTATTATCACTTATTCAAAAGAAACATTAAGACTCTTCTTACCCACCCACAATGGGGGCCCTGGATGACTCACATTATATAGTATTTTGGGTTCAAGAACAGAAAACAATCTGTAAACCATCAGTTCCTGCTGACTAATGAAGGAAACAGGTGCATGCTCCAAGAAGGTCTCTTGCCTACTCTTGTGGCTGGGGGAGTACGAAGAGAGTATGAGAAGAAACGATTCACTCATGTGTGTGTAGACATAGGTCCAAAGTAGGCAAAATAAACAACTAAATCCCAGTAAAACACAGAAGCAAAACTCTGAAAGTAATTTTTCTTTTCTACCAAAAAAGGATGAAAGATGTCATGTTTAAATTTAATAAGCGAAGCAAGTTTTGAAAATAAATTCTTACTTTATCAGCCAATTAGTTCTTGATTATAGTTTACAATTAGCTTTTAAGGGGATCACATTGTGGTAGCCTGAGGATATATGACACATTGATTAAGTGCTTAGCTCCTTGAATATATGTGTATCAGCTAACATTGAAAATAGTTTTGCAGATTGTGTATCTGATGCCATGTTAAGTGCTTGCATCCCTAGAGCAAGGGACATTCCCATCAAGGAAAGACAGTTTTTAATTGAATCCACAATTTCACAGAAATTTGGATCAGTGTATCTTTTCTTAAAGCCAGGCTAGCCTCACAGTTAGATCAAGTTGCTTAGAGCTATGTCCAGGGAAGTTTTGAGCATCTCCAAGCACAGAGATACCACAGTGGTCCTGTGTACCTACTGTAGTATTTCACACCCCACCACCCCCCCCACTGAAGAATTTCCTCCTTCTATCGATTTTGTTTAAATATCTATTCCATTTCCTGACTCTATCTTTTTTATAATCAGTCATTAGATTAGCAAAGGCAGCAATTAGATCCTCCCCACTTTCATTTGGTCTTCTCTTCCCAGCTGAGAAAACCCACAGCTTCTCATTATGCATCCTTATGCTAGACTACCCGCCTCTCTGTGCCTTTCTTCACCCAGTGGAAAATGTGGTTGTTCTGTTCTGAAAGACTACACATGGATCAAGCACTAGGGATGCTTAAAATATTAAGCAAGCATTTTCAACCTATCCTGACCAGAATAACATATATCCCTTAAAACACCAATTGGAATGTTACACAGGTCTCAGGTTATGTCCCTGAGTTATTCATATTTAAGCAAATATACACAATAACATAATTCTTCAGTAACTTAAAATCATAGAATAGTTAGGGTTGGAAAGGACCTTAAGATCTCATAGTTCCAACCCACCTGCCATAAGCAGGGAAACCTCACACTAGACCATGCCACACAAGCCTTCGTCCAATCTGGCCTTGAACACTGCCAGGGATGGAGCACTCACAACCTCCCTGGCCAACCCATTCCAGCATCTCACCACCATAACAGGAAAGAATTTCTTCCTTATGTCCAATCTAAACCTCCCATGTTTAAGTTTNGCCACACAAGCCTTCGTCCAATCTGGCCTTGAACACTGCCAGGGATGGAGCACTCACAACCTCCCTGGCCAACCCATTCCAGCATCTCACCACCATAACAGGAAAGAATTTCTTCCTTATGTCCAATCTAAACCTCCCCTGTTTAAGTTTGAACCTGTTACCCCTTGTCCTGTCACTACAGTCCCTAATGAAGAGTCCCTACCCAGCATCCCTATAGGCCCCTTTCAGATACTGGAAGGCTGCCATGAGGTCTCCAAGCAGCCTTCTCTTCTCCAGGCTGAACAGACCCAAATTTCCCAGCCTGTCTTCGTATGGGAGATGCTCCAGTCCCCTGATCATCCTTGTGGCCCTCCTCTGGACTTGTTCCAACAGCTCCATGTCCTTTTCATGTTGGGGACACCAGAACTGCACACAGTACTGCAGGTGAGGTCTCAAGAGAGCAGAGCAAAGGGGCAGGATCACCTCCTTTGACCTGCTGGTCACGCTCCTTTTGATGCAGCCCAGGATACGGTTGGCTTTCTGGGCTGCGAGCGCACACTGCAGCCACCTCATGTTAATTTTTTCATCAACCATGACCCCCAAGTCCTTCTCCACAGGACTGCTCTGAATCTCCTCTTTGCCCAACCTGTAGCTATGCCCAGGATTGCTCCGACCTAGGTCTATGAGCCATGTTCACTTTAGGGAGCAGTTACACCACCAGCAGATTGAAATAAGTTGGTTTACAGTAGTTTCTCAAATACTGGAAACGAGGTTTTCTTCCTTTGGACTATGAAGCAGGGAGTCACCATATTTTCTACAATTTCTGCAGTGAAAATTTGTTATTCTTAGAGACACCTAACTCCACAGAGAGACACAGTTTTCCCTTTTACCAAATGATCAAATAGCAGCAGAGTGCTGATTTACCTAATAATTTTGTACAGCTGGTGATAGCAAGGAATTTCCTAAATTGTGCTCCAAGACCACATGAATGATAAGCATTCAGTAAATACTGAATGGGGGAGGAGAGGGAAGAGTGGGGCAGTGAGAAAGAGAAATAACCCTAAAAATAATTATAATTATGTGACTTTTAGTAGTTTTCTGCCATGAAACTGTAGCTCTAGTGAAACTGAAACCTTAAAAATGAGAAGGAAGATGATTCTGATTATTTTTAAGGTATTATTATGAAGTCATAGGAAGTATGTCATGCTATGTGGGAGAGTGAAAATCAGTCAGGAGGCAATTCAGTCATCTTCTCAGGCAAGAAGATGAGCCAGATATGACAAATAACCATTATTCAAAGTTTTTATGAATTTCAATCTCAGACAGGAATTTGAGAAACATTTCCTGGATTTTCACACGTTGAAGTACACTAATCTTCTCTAAGTGATTGATAAGTCAAAGAATGGCTTTGATACAGTAAAGGAAAGCATCATGAATTGGTAACTCTTGAGCTGGTCCTTAGTCACTTCAGTGAAAAGATGTCTCAGAGAAATTATCAGTATTTTCTTTTTAATGAATTAGTTTTACTGGTTGATCTAGTTTTGTAATCAAAACTATAATGCTATTTTACAGCAGAAAAAACATACCATTGAACAAATGTGAACTGAAAGAAAATTTCCAGGTGTCTTTTTTTCTACAAAGGATGCTAGTCCAAAACAAGCAGCACTTAGGACAAAACTGCCTTGAGGAGGTAAGATGTTCACTAGCAAAACATTAGGATTGCTTCTAGACTACTACTAAGTAGTGTCACATCTTGGATTGCTACTTTCACCATGGACAGACATGGTCATGAACAGACAGTGGAGAGACAGACTATAACTCTAGTAAATACCACGTAAGATATTTATGGTTTGTTCATTTTTATTTTAGCTGCTAAGGTTCTTCAGGTAGGAGCAAGTTTTTTCTGTTCCATATATGACCTAATATATTATGGTCTTTGACAAGAATTCATTTTAGCCAATTAACACCCATTTTCTAAACATCCATTTACTAAAATGTGTTTGGACAGTTGGTTAACAGTTTGGGGTTTTTTCCTGCTGTGTAGTTTTCCTGAGCAAACACACAGAACCACCCAGACTTGATTATCTTTCAAATTCTGGGAGTTTGCTATTGCTTGGTTGTTCAAGATATACAAGGACTGATATCCTACTTGGTTTTTTTATTACAGGTATCTACTGTTTTCATTTGGAATGTGTCTTCTAGTGAGAGTATTTCCAGGGCCTCTGAAAGTGAGGCCATGATAGTTATGATTATAAACATGGGTCTAAATATCTGTTTAGATATTAAAAGTTTAAGGACTGCATTTATGGAGTATAAGATGTCTCAGATCAGTAGCACCATGTACTAAGCAGAACTTTAAAGAGCTTTGCAATTAATTACTGCTTGGATTCTTCCAAGTTCAGATGTGAACTGAGCATGGAATTTTATTTGAAGAAGCAAAAATTAAACAGAATGTAATTTACTTTAACAAACAGCTGTTAGATGTTCCTGTATGGTGTCTAACATTTATACCATCTTTTTGTGCTTTCTAGGAAAAGCATACTCACTTCTCCACGTCCAGGTTTTTTCTGTTTTCCTCCCAGGACTTCATTTAAAGGCAAGAAGAGGACTGGAAAGGAATTAGTATTCCAGCTAAATAGACCAAAGACATTATGAAAGAATATCATACAAGGCTTTTCTAGTTTTCCCAGTAAGTGAGCTGAATATTTGCTGCATCAGACTTGGCCTACGCAACTTGGGAAGACTTACGGAACATATTAAACTTACAAATACATTTGATAATTCAGAATTCCAAAGAATGCATTTTAAGTGTACACATGTTGTGGCTCATGGGGATTATGCCTGCAATAGGTAACTGTAGTGACCTGAACTCATTTAGAAATACAAATGTCATACATTTTGAGGAGATGTGTACTTTTTAATGTCAGTGTGATTTGTTTTGATATTTTTCTCTTCTTTACACAATAAGTATGTATTTCCATTCACAAAATGAAACAACATTCCTCATTTACACTGTGTATACCAACATTTAAAAACTCAAATAATACGAACATACAATTTTCCAACTACGCACTCCACATAGAGTTTATTATAAGGAAAATCTTTATTCTGAATTTAACATGTATATAGTATAATTATGTTACTGACAAGAGCAACAATTTAGATTTTCCTATTATTTTCCTATCAGTTTTTGTAACATTATATTACAATATATATCGCTTTGGGTTTTCATGCTCTCTTCTCCCCTGTTTTTACTTCAGATCCATGTGAGTACACAAGCTTTCTAAGATACATGGGGGAAAACTGTCAGAGCAGCTATATCTGAAAGAATGTGCAATGCATAAAGTATATGGATAAAGGCTTTCAATTCCTATAAAAATAATTTTTCCTTTGGTCATTTTCAAATTTAGTCCTTTTAGGTTCAATAAAAAACTACAAAAGTTGCATATAAAAATATAATTTTTTCTTTTTAAAATCTTTATGACATTCATAAGGTGTTATAATTTATCTGTACATCATAAATGAGACACGTGATTCTTTTTACTTATGGTACTGACAAACATATCCATCTGAATTTTTCCCTGCTAATTATCATGACATTTGCCTAGGCTAACCATGCAGGTTCTATTTAAATACAAGTTTAATATGTGTCTGGATACATGGAATCTTAGAAGGGTACACATTTTCTGCTCAGATGCTTATTTACTTATTAGTGTAGTTAAGACTATTTAAAATTAATGAGAAAATAATTATCAGAGAAAAAAGATCAATGACTTATATAACCTCTTTTCTACACTAAACCTCTAGACTGACAGATCCTGAGCCAAATTCCCACTGAATGCAACTGCATTCACCTTATTTGAATTACTGTGGGTTGTACTGGGATCTAAACTGGTCAATATATGCATGAATGTAGATCTGTAGTAATCTGTGGCACCCTTCATCTCACAAATGGGGTGAAGACACCTCTGGATGTCATCTTAACTGAGACTTAGGCCACTACTGTACCTGATAGCTCAGTGGGACACTTACCTTAATGCTGTTTATAGGCATTACCCCAAAAATATTTTTAATGGGTTATCACACTTCAAAAATTGCACAGTAATGTAATATCTTTCTAACAGATAATGGGAAATGTTTTCTACAACAAAAATCAGGGCGTCTGTACCAATGCCAGTATTATGGCAAAGGGACGACATTTTAACTTATGGTGCTATGCACCACAGTGTGCCCTGTAGTAATGAAGGATAACCACATCCTGGGATGCATTAGCAAGCATTTTACCTACAGTAATTATTGCTCTCTGCTTGTGAAGCTATGTCTAATCTAGTATGTCGAATTTTGCTTCCCTTACCAACACCTAATAATAAGGAAGCAATTCTTCATGATGAGGCCAGTGAATCACAGGAATGGTTGAAGCTTTGGAGTTCTGGAGGTATTCAGCCTTTGACAGTGCAAGGCCCTGAGCAATGTAATCTAACTATAAGAGTTTTCTCTGTTTTGGGATGGGGACTGGATGAAATGACTTCAAGGAGTCCCTTCAGATGTACATTATTCCATTATTCTTTTGCATTGCAGCAGTGCTGTGCAGAAACCTTCTCAAAAGTTTTGATCTGGTTAGCCTTGAATGGCAGGCAATCTACCTGCATTGTTGCCCACACTGTAGGATAACCTCAAGCATGTCTGTGGTTTGTTCAGAGCATCATCCTGCTGTACAAGTCTGCACAGGAACTAGCTATTTTAAATATCTTCACTATTACTATGGTACACTGCAGCTAGTGCTGACATAGCACGGCAAGGGAAACCAAGGCAAAGACAGACTATATCTGCATAGCAGAGATTCACACAAACCTTAATACTCCTTGGTTTGTTTCTTGGGTTTCGTTTTGGGGGAGGGTTGTGGGGGGGGGGTGTCTGTATTTTTGGGGTGTGTTTTTTGGATTTTATTTTTTTCTTTCTGAACCGATCGCCCTTGTGAGATTTCCAGGCACACAAGCTAATGTTTTTTTTAGTGACATGTCTTACATCAGTAAGGACGTTTTTCTCTAACAGTCTCCCTGTTGCCAGAACTTTATTTCTTTAACAAAGCTGAGAGGAAATAGCAGTTGAGTTATTAGAAATAAGGTGCTGCTTGCACACTGAGACAGAACGTTAAAAGGATAAGTGGCAGTGGCTGGCTGTGCATCAGTTAGTCATGAAGACAGGCAGTGAGTCCTGCTCATGCAATGTCTAGACACCAACAAGAATACTGTCCAAAAGCAAAAGCCACTGTCAGCTGCAAGCTACATGCCAATGTGAAACATAGGAGACAGAGACACGGGAAATGTTAATATCTGATATCTTCATCTACTGCATTTAGAATTACCTTCTTTTAGTTGTTGATGAACCCAGCTCAGTAAAAACTGAGGCGAACTTTGCTCTGTAAAATCAAGCATACACATTTTCTAGACTCACAGGAGACTACAGTAACACTTGGTCTTACCTTTCCTTTCTGGACCAGACTTACATGACTTACAAAGTATCCCAAACATTCACAGATCCATAAACCTCTTAAGAAGCACTAATAAGCCATCATTATCCGATCTTCACAGTTTGTACTGAACAAATTACTGTGTTGGTGTGAGAGTTAAAAAGGGAATAATACAGACTGCTTTCATATAAGCACAAGAAAGGTATCACATGTGTGCTGCAGAGAGCTTTCAACATGATCAAGAAACGGAAAAATACATTGTTGATCTTATCTTTATTGTTTGGTGCTTGGATATATTTTTGATGGAATTTTCAAATGGTTTCTTTTTAATGAAAATAAATACATATTTTCTCCCATTTATACAAACAGCAAGGATGTGACACATCAGCAGACCAAGAGGAAGGACTTCAAGAATTCGCACAGATAAAGGAGAAAAAACCAAAAAGCTATATGTTGGATACCACCTACTTCCATCTGGAAGTGGTGTTCCAAGGAATCCCTCATTTTCAGCCTCAGGAGCCGTTCAAAGGATGATTTCATTTTTAAGGCTGTGACAATGACTGGCATCCCTGGATAAAAGCAAAACCTGCCATGTCAGAGTAAGGCAGGGGAGGGGTGAGAAAGGTGGAATCCCATTTGCAAAACCACATTCTTGGGATTAGCAGTGCACCTTTTTGCAGAAAGAGAAGTTTATCCTTTAGCTCTGTGTGCCACAAAAATGGTTCCACTTAAAGATCCAGAGGCCCTGTGAGATGCAATGAGCAAGGTTGTCTCTCACTTCCACATTTAACTGTATTTCTAATTCATTTCTGTGATATATTTCACTATGTTTTTTTCCTATACAAAAACTCCTATGATCATTAAGGAAAAAAATATCCTACACCATCCACTAATGCTGCTACCAAGTGTATTCAGTGTAATGTGGATTTTCAATCAAAAATCTACATGTGCTTGTGAAACGCAGGCTATCATTGTAGAACAAAGCACGTAACTAGATCCACGCAGCCATGACCACAGAAATAACCTGCTGAGAATGAGAAAGCCAGCTACAGGGATGATGTTTTATCTTAAAAAAAAAAGAAATATCTTGCTGCTGGCAAGGAAACATGAAGCTGCAGCAACACCAGATTTTTCAGGAGTCACAGATCAGTATAAAGCTATAAGGCCGGTGTGCGCTGAAACAGCTACATTTCATAGTAGGTGTCATTCGCATTTTCAATATGGTGCAGTTTCAGTTGAATTAGAAATATTTGGATGGAATGCCCACCTAATTATGAAAATCTCTGATGGTCTATTGATGCATGGAAGGTCTTTACTACCAGCAGCTGGCCAGCAGAAATGCAGGCAGAGGTAAGAATTGAGTCTTAAAAATGAAATTATGTTATGGTATCTTAATCGCATTACACTGCATTATACTTTAATCACTTTCATTGTTGTGCCTGCAACATTTAAACTTTTATTAGCCTCTCTGGGAGGGAAAGTGACCAAGAGTTTGAATCATAGAGGAGGAAAGGATTTGCTCAGCATTGCTTTACCCTCTCTGGTTTTTAATAAGAGGAAAACAGCTTCAATAATAATCGCAAAAAAAGACATTTGCATTTGATTATATTTAATATACACATATTTATCTCTCACTGGCATAAAAATAGCAAGTTGAAACCAAACCTAACATAGCACAGACAGCAACATATATATTTACAGGCATGTAGGTAATCTGAATGTTGAGGATGTCTCCAGAAGAGCTATGTAGCAACACACAAAATTAGAGATGAATTAAAATGTGAAGCTATCAACTGGTGTTTTATGGAAAAAAGGTCCACCACATTTTGTAGCATAGTTATTAGAGAGTATATCACATTTAATTAAAAACTGAAACAGTTAGCTAATTTGAAAGAAAAATTTAACTGCCTTTTCCTTCCCAATGTAAATACTTTGAGCATACTTTAAACCGATTTTTCTATTCTATTGCTTACAAACACTTGAAAGAAGACAAGCTCTAAATCCAGTCGTCTAAATCATTTTAAAAAGGACTCCATTCTGTTTCAATAGGAAAATGTTATGCACTACATAATACGAAGGCAGTGGCAGCAGCTGTGCTTTCCCTATCACAGGTTTGCAAACACATTTAATCTAATTGATGAGCTTTTGTTTAAACAACCATTGATATGCATCCTGTGATGCATATGGGTTGCAAAGATTTACAGCAACATACAATCAAGTGATCTGCCTGTGATGCTGAAACAACTTTTATATGACTAAGAATGAAATATTAGTATTTTCACACAAAACTACTAGCTAACTATATAGCTGAATTCATCATGCTTCCCATCGAATTCTACAATTGAATTCACACCGATTTTAATGGAATGATCAGGACCACTATGAATAAACATTTCTCCTCCATGCTCTGGAACACACCATTAAAAAAAATAATTTGACATCCACCATTACTGCAAGCAACTTCTAAAAGCTTATACACTCAGGCACTTACAAAATTGATTATGGGTTTCATACTGTCACCTGAGGTAACATCATGTTTTGCAAAAATAACTGATGGTTTCATGCGATTTTCCTTTGTTGCAAACATTTCTCTGGTGTGTTGCTGACAACTGAGAAAAAACCTAACAAACATCTTTGCTTTACTATTATTAAAAAATAATTAGATTTAGCAAACAAATAATCAGAAAATATTTGGCTTGATATCATTTGGCCAAATACAAATCTATTTTTCCAGAATGCAATGACATTTTATATCAAGTTGCCATCAGGGAAAGTCTGAGTCTAGTCTTTAACACTGATATTAAGGGTCATCTTTATTGAACAAGCAGTAGGAATAAAGCTTCAGAAATGCAAACATTAAACAGTTTCTTCTTCTTTTTCTTCAAGTATCATTTGAAGATGTTTGGGGGCTCAATATTTGTCAATAATTTTAATTGACGCAGTCTTTTTGTTAATATTTGTCTATGCAAAGCTTTTCTGCAAATATAAATGACAGACTATTTGGAACTTACTGTGACTGTGTTTTAGTGCATTCTGCATTTCTCTGGAATACAGAAAAGCTTTGCACTCCCACACTAGAGAAAAATATTTATTTATTTATTTGTTTGTTTGTTTGTTTATTTATTTAAAAAGGACCAATTCAGTAAGATTTAATGTTAACATTTGTGGGATGTTATCATTTCGTAAAATTGCAGAAAATGACTAGGTGAGAGGGAAGGGAAGAAAAGAGGTCTCGGCTTTACCATGGCGCTTTGTTCTCTATGAAAATGCTGAATAAATGCACAATTAGAGGGAAAATGATGAATATTGCACAAAGTAGTGCAATAGTAGGTTTTATTCCCACAGGGACATCAGTCAAAGAACAAATAATAAGACAAAGAAGATCATTGCAAAACTTCAATAATGCAGTAGGACATATGGCATAGTTAAAACAGGGCTCTTTCCCATGCAGAACTCAGAGGAAAGCAACAGAAGCATATCATTTATAATTTTTCTGATCAAAGAACTTCATTTGTTTTGGGTGTTGCTGGTTTAGTTTGGGGGATTTTTTTTCTTCTTTTTTTTATTTCTTTTTTTTTTTTCTTCCCTCCTGTCCCTTTCTTCTCCCTTATTCCCCCCAGATCTTTTTGTGATTAATTGTAAATTCATTAGGAAATTCCTTCCAAAATCTCCTTACATCTCTGCTCCCAGTTCTATCTGCAATTCCCCCAGACAGCAGTCATTTCGGCAGTTTGTGCCACCTCTACAGATCAATTCAGCATCTCCCTCTTCCTTCTAAGGCAGAAGTTGCTGTGAGCTCCCTGCACTGCAGCGCAATGCAGCCCAAGTATCAGCAGTACCAGTTGTGTTTGGCTGAGTAGGTTTCCCTTGTGTTGTACTAACCACTGCAATCTGCCACCCCCTCCACCAGAGTTACACTCATCAGGCTCCTAACCCTGTAAGGAGATCAGGGTACTATCAGTCACAGAGGAGTCTCACGATGATCTTGGCTTCTTTTGAAGAGATGATCTGCCTCCTCCGTGCCTATCTTTATATGTTTCTTTCTCATCTTTTCCTTCTCACTTCAGCCTCCCCATTTCTGTACAGATGTGCCATGGCTGCCCCATGACTCAGCTCCCACTCTCGCCCCCGACTCGCACTGCACCCACACTGCTTGTCAGGATTAGGCTCCCAAGACTTGTCAGCGACCTCCATGCTTCATTACCCCCATTTCAATCAGCCCTCAGGTCCCTGGGGTGTCCTGCCTCCACTCAGGACTGCCAGATCCGCTCTTTCTCATTTTTGCATCCCTCGGGCTCTTCTGCCTTGCCATCCTCTTGGATGGAGTCGCCCCAAAAAAGATCACCATGCCGTGGCTCTTCCTAACCCTCAGACTAGGACTGTGACTTCTCTGTGCTCCCCTGCCCATGTACTGCCAGAAGCGTCTCAGGATCTGCATCCCTAAAGCACTAGGAAAGCAGTAACTTGGTGTGTTTTGGCAAAGTCTTTTCCTAAAGCTGTAAGAGAGTCCACCCTCCCCTTTATGGGTCACGAATGCCAAACTATTCTCCAACATAGTCAGTATGAGTTACAGTCCTTAATGCAATCTAGAGTGAGAAAAGCAGCATAGTTTTCAAAAACACCTAAATTGTTTGGGGGTTTGGTGGGTTTTTGTTTGGTTAGGGATTTTTGTTGTTTGGTTGGGTTTTGTTTTCTTTTTTTTGGGGGGGGGGTGGTAGGTTTTGTTTTTGTTTGGTTGGTTGGTTTTCTGTTGCAGGGTCGAAAACCCTACAGTTTCTCTTCTAAACACATCTTAGAAAGTGTCGGTTCCCTAAGGAACTGGAGTCTTGACACCCTTCCTGCATCTTTGATTCTCCTCGCCATCCTTACCACTAGGACATCTGTAAGCATGTTTTCTTCAAACATTTGGAATCTGCGAACCTCAACACCCTGGTTTTTGTTCCCCTAGTGTGCAAAAGTTCTGTCAGCGTTAATATGCTGGTCAGCTTCAAAAGCAGAGATTAGACGCTCGGATCTGTGCAACCTATTCTAACTGCGCAGAAGAGCGACAGAGCTCTTGGTAGAGCTGGAGTGAGCAGCAGCCTAGCACAGGCTGGTCCTCCAGCTCACAACCGAGATGCAAGGGAACTCCGAGCTCCTTGCACCCCCCGGCCTGCCCCGCAGAGAGCTCTTCCCGCACCCCGGCGAGCAAACCCCCGAAAGTCCCGTGGAAAAGTTGGAGTCCGGAAAAAAAAAAAAAAAAAAAAAAAAAA
>NDXB01013225.1:0-55592 GCA_002631895.1 Agapornis roseicollis | reverse complement strand
ATAAAGGAAAAAAAAAAAAAAAAAAAAAAAAAAAAAAAAAAAAAAAAAAAAAAAAAAAAAAAAAAAAAAAAAAAAAACAAAAACGAAAACAAAAAACAATCCCCCAAATAAAACCAAATACCAAAAAAACAAAACAAAACAAAACAAAACCCTAAACCAACAAGAATAACAACAAAAAAAATAACCCCAAAACAAGGAAACAAACAAACAAAAAGGACAAAACAACACAACAAAAAAACATAAAAGAACATAAGATTTGTCTTAGGATTTCCATCCAGAAGAGTAAAGTGAATCTGTGAAACAGCCTTTTAACTCTAAGTTGCAACTAACAGCATTTATAGAACTGAATAGTTCTTTTCTTATTACAAAGGGAATTTAAAAACACAGGTCTGAAACAAAATGGTGAAAATCAGTACTAAATTCTGCAGAAATCCCTGTCTTATAATTGCTATATTTTATATTCCTGTACAACACACAGACAATGACATTCTGAGGTGACTGGTTTCCACATGCTGCTGCAAAATACAGTAAACAGTATACACAGTAGTCCAATTTATACATCAATTCTAGAGGTCAAATTAGCATTGAACGTTCAAACATATAAGCAAAAACTGAAATTACAGTGAAATGGTAAATAAGGGTGATCACATCCTATTTTTATCCTTCCTAGTAGGAAATTTCATGCTCTCCTCCTTGCTTTGTAAGCGATACTTAGTTTGCAAATATCCTGTGTGCAGTCATGAACCCCAGATCCAGCTACTTTACAGCATGCCAGGAGAAGGGCACATCAGTTTGCAGTGAGTTATGTACAGGCCAAGTGTGTTATGGAGAACAACCCTTGCGATGCTTTATATTTAAGGATCAGGAGCCAAATTTTGATGTCACTTAAACTAGCAGAGAATTTGCATTTTGGCAGGAGTAGAATTGAGCTGCAAATCTGCTAAAGAGTACTCATGGCTATGTGTAAATAATATGTTCCAAGAGACTGTCTCATTGCAAATATAATCTCATTAAACATCTAAAAAACAGAGTGAAATTAGGAGTTCCTATAGAGTGCATCCATCAAGCTACTTCTTATTTAAAGAATAAGAAGGACTCATCAACATAAATCCAAAACATTCAGAAATCCTCTGGTATGTTGCAAATGTTGCCACAACTGTAGAAGGGGTAAGTCTGAATCCTGTCTTTCCCTGCCTCTCCCCCACCTGTCATCCTAGAATTATCTGAATCAGCTATATCAAACACCTACACACAGAGATAATATTTTGGTGACTCATTTGAAACCCTCACAAGTCCACAATTATAAGGAAATCTTTGAAATCTGAACTTGAAACACATTGTTTCACCCAGTGATCACTTAACATAAGAACAGGTCTAAGCAAATAGTCATATGACTAACAATTCGCTAACATTCACACATGAGTTTCTGAAGGATATTTTTCATTCTTGCTCCCCACATGATGCCTGTATCTAAGTCATAAAACTATGCCCTGTCAAATAATTTGCAAAACTAATCTAAAAATGCTTAGTAAGCCTTTTTATTCAAGCCTTTTGCCTTGAATAATTTTTCCAACCATCTTTTGCAGCTTTTGAATTAGCTTTTTCTCTGACATTACTTCTAAAATTAAGAATGTTAGTTCCCAAAATGAGAAAACTGGTATAAAAAGCCCACAAAAAATTATTTTTCTTTTATGGTGACACAGCTTTTATAACCAAAACTGACAAAGTTATAATGGAGCATTAGAAACCTACATTGGTCTCTACTTTTAAAAAGAACACCAAAATGCTAATGCAAAATAATATAAATTTGGACAAAAAACACCATATAGGAAATATTCTCCTGAAAGATTTCTGACTTCTGCTATTTCATAAACAATTCAAGGACTCAATTTAAACTAATCAAAGTTTTTACAGAAATATGCAGCTGCAGTTGATCTTATCTCCTGCTTACCAGCTTACAAATTACTGAGGAAACTTCATTTTTGCCTTAGATCACATACATAAAATATAATAGTACATAAGAAAGGATACAACAGGAAGAGAGATTTTATTTTTTTTCATCTAATATTTTTCTAAATACGTATGTACAAACTGAGAATTTTCTTGCTAGGAGGAACACCATACAAAGTATTCTCTCAGCTGCCTCAGTTACTCCAGCTCCATCTACTTATCATCATATGTATTCTCTATATGTAATGTCGTCACTACTAATTTTATTCTCATAAACTTCAAAGTCAACCATTTCTTCCAGAAAGCCCACAGAGACAATCACCCAAATGGCTGTTTTGCTCCAATAACATATCCAGAAATGGGATGATGTTAGAGAAGTAAAAAAATACCAGAGTTTGGTCAGTGTCGAATGTTGATTCCCAAGACATTAAAAATAGCACCTCTTCCTGAAATTCTTTAACTCTAGGAGAAACTTTTGACCAACTTTGAGTATGCTGGCAAACATGTGATGAATGAGAATACAATCAAAAGTTTATTGCCTGAGTGCATATAGACAATCACTGTAGAAAATGGGGATTGCTGAGCCTTCTCAGGATGAAGTCACTAGTAGGTAAAATGATGCTCACCTACATTATTTGTACTTTTCAAAAAGGGTGTAAATCTGATAACTTCTGCCTCTAGCTACCTGATTTATGCCCTGCCATAACTTTATTAGAAAAGCTTAAATACATAAGGAGCTTCAGGTACATTAAGGGCTAGAACTTCATCTAAATGTGATTTCCCATGTTTGGTTGCTCAACTTGAAAAGCTTCTAGGAATCTGATCACCAAGCTTAGTAACCACAAATCTAAATGAAGGTAAATTATGTCTGTGATTAGGTCTGGATTTTAAAAAAATATATATTATATGCCTAACATAGGGAGTAGCAGAAGCAGGCTGCTCTTTAAGGGAAACTGTGAGCTAAACATGAGAGAAAAGCAGGCAGGGGCAGTGACAAGGGGCACAGGCTCACAACAACCTAACAAGGCAAGCAAGACAGGTCCAGCAACAAGGTTCATCTTAGAATCTTGATACTCAGACAAGTCCACACGCATGCAGCAGGTCCAAGGTCAAGCAAAGAAACTGAGTCAGCACATCAGTGGCAAGATCAGGTCTGGAGGCAAACAAGACCAGCCACAGTCCAGTGACAGCCAGACAAACCCACACAGATAACGGAAGTCTGGGATGAAGGCAGGTCAGGAGGTCAGGGCTGAAGGACAGGAAAGCACATTACCAGGCATGGGAAGGGTAGCTATAGTGAAGGCTGAGGACAAAGACCTGGGCTTAACAGCAGTTTCCAAGCAGGTGGGAACAGGGTATAACTTATAGAATCATAGAATAGAATCATAGAATAGAATCGTAGAATCAGCTAAGTTGGAAAAGACCTTTAAGATCATCAAGTCCAACCATTACCCCAGCACTGCCAAGACCACCACTAAACCACATCACTGAGGGCCTCATCTATACAGTTTCTGAACACTTCCAGGAACAGTGATTCCACCCCTGCCCTGGGCAGCCTGTTCCAATGCCTGAGCACCCTCTCCGTGAAGAATATTTTCCAAACATCCCATCTAAACCTACCTTAGCACAGCTTGAGGCCATTACCTCATCCTATCACTTGTTACCTGGAAGGAGAGACCAACCCCCACCTCATTACAACCTCCTTTCAGGTAGTTGTAGAGAGTGATAAGGTCCCCCCCGAGCCTTCTTCAGGCTAAACCACCCCAGTTCCCTCAGCTGCTCCTCATCACACTTGTGCTGCAGACCCTTCTCCAGCTTCACTGTCCTTTTCTGGCCCCACTCCAGTACCTCAATGTCTCTCTTGTAGAAAGGGGCCCAGAACTGAACTCAGGATTTGAGGTGAAGCCTCACCAGTGCCCAGTACAGGTGAATGGTCACTGCCCTGGTCCTGCTGGCCACACTGTTGCTGATACAGGCCAGGATGCTGTTGGCCTTCTTGGCTGTCTGGGCCCAAGCTGGATCATGTTCAGCTCTGTTAATCAGAGCCCCCAGGTCCTTTTCCATTAGCAGCTTTCCAGCCACTCTTCGCCAAGCCTGGAGCATTACATGGGGTTGTTGTGGCCCAAATGCAGAACCTGGCACTTTGCCTTGTTGAACCTCATGCAATTGGCCACATGCTATTTATCCAGCCTATTGAGATCCCTCCACAGAGCCTTCCTACCCTCCAGCCGATCAACATTCCCACCGAACTTGGTGTCTGCAAATTTATTGAGTGTGAACTCAATCACCTCATCCAGATCATCAGTGAAGATCTTCACCCACAAACATTCAGCTTCTCACTCACAACATTGAACTCAAGGCAGTCAATGCATTCTCTGACATACAACACAATCCCACCACCTCTTTTTCCTTGCCTATGCTTTCTGAAGAGCCTTTGGTCATCTATTGCAGCACTCCATCATGTTTCTGTGATTGTGATTATGTCATAATTTCCCTGCTGCACAATGGCTTTCAGCCCCTGTTGTTGCCCAGGTTGCAGACATTGGTGTAAATGCATTTAAATTGCCCTGTGGATCTGGGTTCCAACAGCAGCATGCTACCCCATGGCTTATGTTTAGCAAGCCTGGTGTTATCCCCTTCTCCCTTCAAACCTAGTTTAAAGCCCTCTTTATAAGTCCTACTAGCTCCTGGGCTAGGAACCTTTTCCTCCTCTGGGACCCTCGTCTGCCTCCAGCAGGCCCAGTACTGTGTAGGCTGACCCATAGTCAAAACTCCCAAAATCTGGCGCTGGCACCAGTCAGAGAGCCAGGAATTCATTAGTGACATTTTTCTGATGTAACCATTGTCATTGTGACTGGCAGGAAGGATGAGAACACTGCTTGGGCTCCCAGCCACTGAACTAGTCACCCCAATGCCCCCTTGTTTGTTTCCTGAAGTCCTTCTTGAGTCCCCTCATGCTTCTTGAAGAGACTTCCTCATTGTCCACCTGGATGACTAATAAAGGATAGCAGTTGCAGGGCTGTACTAGACAATTTTGTTTTCTGCTGACATCCCACACCCTGGCCCTGGGGAGGCAGCAGACTGGCCCTGTGGTCAGCCAACGTATGGGGCCTTCTGTTTCCCTTAGAGTGGAGTCACCAATCACTACTAGCCTTTTTTCTAGTACAGCTAGTCTTAATACGAGGTCTTCTTCAACTTTTTTGTGGGAACTCTTCTGGCCTGGATGGTCCGTTATCATCATCTTCCTCACTTTCCTGATCCTGGAGGACCAGGGCCGCCAATCTGTTGTAAAGGAGTGCTTGGGAAGGTTACATGAGCTGGGGAGTAATATGCTGTCTACTTCGAGGAGTTACATGTTTCCAGCCTCCCCTGTCTCTGAGGTCCCTCCCATCTGCTTCATGGCAAGAAGGTAGGAGATCTTGAAGTTCTTTCTTTTTCAAGTGGCTGGGTTGCTTATCCCAGGGATGGTGGAGTGTGGGTCCACCCTTCAATCTCCTCCTCATATTCCCTTATGTTCCTTAGCCATTCCACCTCTTCTTGTAGCTCTGCCACCATGCAGAGAAAATCATCAACCTGGTCACATCTTACACAGCTACCATCTACCATCACTGACAGGCTCTGGCACCCACTACAGTCAGACACCCGGACAGCCACATGTTTATGAGGGCCCTCTGGGTCGCTCGGTTGCCATGTCCTTCCCGGACAGCAGAGAGGACCTAGTTTTCTTTGCTTTCCGCCGCGAGGCTGCCATCCTGTAGCACTGTCTCGATGACCGCCGGCAGACCGCACCTGCGGAGCTTGCCGTCGTGCTGCTCCCTGCCTGCGCAAACTATCGCGCTCCCGCTCGGGGCGGTGTCATCCCTCCTGGCACCGTCCTCTGTGAGTGAGCTGCTGAGCCAGACTGCACTGCCGGCTCCTGGGGAAGTCCCGTCGAGGTCTCGGGGCTGCTCAGGATCGAAGCTCCTGGACGTTGTGTTTTCCCTCACTCCGGTACTGACGGGGCCTCCCCGGAACTACTCACCTCGTCAAAGCTGCTTGTTACACAGCAATTTCCCTGATGCTGCTGCCGGTGCTGGCTCGAGGCCGAACAGCCGACATCGCTAGAGGGGAGGGTGCATTCAGGACCCTAACAAGGAAAGTCGGGTTCCTGCTGACCTACCACACACTATGCATGTCCTTACATTTGTAATGTAAAGCTTACTTATGATCTATTTTGTTAGTTTAGGATACATGGTTTGACTGGGAAAAGATTTGCACAGTGACAGACATGGAGCATTTGGGGACAAATGTCTAAAGCATGCTTCCTGCTAATAACAGATACTATTAATATATTAGCAGTTTGTATGTAATATACATCATCTTTATGTTCATTATATTATGTATACGTGCATACAAATATATATTTATAAATATTGCACATACAAATGTACACATACATCAATCCCGACATAGATCTTATATGTGTTAGGGCTTATTCTCAGTATTTCAGACTGTTTGTACAATGCGGAAGAAAACCCTTTGTTATACACAGAATCTAAAGCAGTATACTTAAGGCAGAGAAAAGGTCAAAGTAAAGTTAATTGCATTTCTTGACATTTCACAGAAAAGAGGAGTTTTTTGTGTAGTTAAATTTTAAAGGAGTAGCTGGCAGTACTGGAAGAAAACTAGGCAGTTGTAAAGAAACAATCAATATACCAACACAAAAGGGAAAAGCTATACTTTAAGTGTAATTAGTAAGGCATTGTAAAGTAGTGGGAATGATATAATTGTAAGTACAACATTAGCTCAATACTGACAAAAATAACCCAACTGTTTGTTTTCTGTAAGTGAGATTTTTTTCTAAACCTACCCTATTTAGAAATTGGAGAGGAGAAACAAAACCAGAAAAAAGGATCACTAATGGCTTTCATGGTACTATAGAATGCAAATGCTTAACAGACAGAAATACATGTCATTAAAATGAATAAGCATATTTAAAAGAATCTCTCCTATTAAAAATGTAATTTTTGTTGCACTTTTTCTGCACTTTTCAGAGTAATGTTGAATTCAAACAGAAGAGGCCAAAGAGTAGGACTTGGAAATAGCCATAAAATATCTTTTAATAAAAAGAAGCATCAGTCATGTTTTCTGGACCAATTTTTTATTTTTTATTTTTATTTATTTTTTTTTAAAGCATGCCTTCAAAAATATAGAAAATACCACAGCTGGACTTCCACTTGGAGAACTGGTTTCTAATGCATCCAGTTTCATAGATAGCTGTCACTGAGAGCTGTCACTGAGAGATTAAACTGGTTTAATCTCTGATGTTCTAGATGCCCTTTTATATTTTGTTTCCCCAACCTCGATGGCAGCTGTCTCTTTGCTGCTTACTGCCTGTCAAATGGGCAATAATTATGACAGTCAAGGGAGACTTTCTTCCTCTAATTCATATTTTTATATCAGCAGCCCTTAAACTGACCATTACAGGTTAGTGGAAAGGATACGTTCAATGAGAATGAATCCCAAACACCAAAAGCAGCATAACATCTCTTTGAGCAGTATTTCTGCACATGAAAAAAGAGGTGCTGATGTTATGTGGTCAGGGTAGGCTTCAGGAGACTTGATTACAGAACTGAAGCCTGTCATCCAGTTATAGACGCATATTACAAATTATCATGCCCGTGAATTCCTCTGTGACACCTAACATGTAAGTCTTCATCTGCTTGACCTTCTGCTTTGTATGTCCAAAATGGAGACTACAGCACTTCCTCACTTGAGCAGGTTAAGCAACTGTAGGTACACTAATAACTGATACCATAAGGAATGGGCTGTATAGTGAGAGATTTGAGGGCAAACTCAGATTGCTTTGCGCAGCCCAAACAAGCTCTGATAAGCTTGGACATAACTACTACATTTCTTTGGCACAGATTGCTAATGATACAGCACCATGATAATGTTTGATGGATTATGAAAGGCCACTGTTCTCACTCACATGGTACACGTATCTAGGGAAAATTCAGTCTTACTTTAGATAGTGTTGTCAGCTTTGGTATTGGTTGTTATGTAATCCTGAAGACTGCCTTTCTCATATGTCTTGCACTTACCAACAAACAGTATCACAAACAATTTGGGAAACAATTAAAGCCAAGCATAGGTCATAGATCATTCTTACTTTTCCTCTTCTTTTAAGATCACATACACTTTACAGCCGAGTAGTGAACCAAGCTTCCAATTTACACTTTCAATGACACAATGAGCAGATATTTTCTGATTCTAGTAGGTTTTATTAGATACTCACAGGTACTTTTAAAACAAATATTAACACCACATTAATTGGGTTAATTGCTGAATGAAATAACAAAGATTTTACACAGTTGTAGAAAAAATCCATTGTAAGAAAAGCAATTTTGTAAAATCCTGAAAGCAAAGCTGCAGTTTGTGAGTATAGAATAATGGCTCTAAAGAGGAATGGACAGACAAATACCTATATGAATGGAACATACTGTAAGTCAAATGTGTTTCAGTCTGGATAAGAGAATAGTTCTGATCCCATTGAAACAAGCCAAACACAACAGGATAGAATGTGAATTTAATTTGACCACAAACCAGCAAGTTTATCTATGACAAGGCACATGCTATATTAAAATATCTGTTGTAAGATTATCTACACAATATTACTCATTGTTGGATGTTCAAGGTATATGGTGTTTCCATTTTATCTAACTGTGCTTAGAACATTGTTGTGTCACCAGCTAATCAGGTCAAAACAGCTGTCTTCATTAGCGACCGGTCAGGTCTTGGGTAACATGACTTTAATTATGAGCATAATAGCTGTTCATTATTTATTAAGCTGATCCTAAAGGAATTTGTTCCCTGAAGACATGAACAACTTATTGGGTTGGTCAGTCTAAGAAACTATCAGATATCTGAAATGACACTGAGATTAAATTAATATATACTAATATACTCCTCTTTAACATTATAGTATTCCTCTCATGATCAGTATCCATATTTTTCATAGTGCTTTTTGTATCAAAACACTTTCACACTTCATTAAGTTTTAAACTCATTGGCCTTTAGAAACTCATCTAATCTAATGTGCCATGTTGACTTGAAGAATTTGGGTCCCAAAATGTTAGAAATACTCACACTCTTAGAAAAAAACCCAAACAATTGGTTAAGATTTAGCACTGTGGTTTTCAAGACACCAAAGTGTATCGGTAGAGTGAACAGTAAGACTACAGTAGAAAATCAGAAATTACGTAACTAATCTTGCCCAACTTGAATTTGTTGAACTTGAACTCTTTAGAAGAATTTTAAATAGCATCTATAAACAGCATAATGGAGTTAAAAATAGTGCCATACATTTTAAAAATGTCAATATATAGTTTGCAGGATATCTATATAATAACAATGCTATGAAGATTAAAAGTACAGATCATATTTTCAATTATCTTAGCAGCAAAATAACATATTTCTCTATTAACTTTCCCAACTTATCAATATAGTGTTCCTCAACTTAAGAAAATTAGCCTTTGGAAGCACTGAGCACCCATGTAACAGATGTGTTTCCTCTGTTCTTACTAAATGTAATCTGCTTATGTTTATATGACTATATATAACTGCATACTTCCTGTCCAGTCATAAATCATCTTTATTAATTATAAAGGCATTAGAAAAAGAATCACTATGTATTGAATATAAATATTGGTTTATTCAAATACCACAGAGAAGGCCTAGTGTTCAGAAAGCACTGAATGCTAAAATATTGACAACACTAAATCATTGAACATTTCAAAGACCTTGACCTACATGCTTAGAAACAGAAATAGCTTTACTGGGAACTGATGGGAACTGGGAACTGGTATCCTAATTTCAAGGAAGAGCAGAAAAAAACCAACATAGTATCATGACTTAATATGAGCTTAAATACAGAGGCAAGCAAGATCTCATTCTTTTCATTTTCTTAACAGAAAGAACTGCTAAAGCAGACTGAGAATGAAATAGACATTGTGTTCTCCCACGCCCCACATGCACTGGTGTTTTATTTGTACTTATTTGATACAGTTACTGTACACTGAGGAACATTAGAAGGATAAATTTTCATCACATAGTATTTTGTTCTCAATAAAATTGGTATAAATTGGATCCTTTTTCTCAGAAGACAGAAGTCAAGTTTTCCCATGATGAACTACTTATAAAAAAAAAGATATATTTTTTTCAATAAAGCAGATTTTCTGAATCTGAAAGCTGCATTTTTTTGCAATCTGCTAATGCTATTTATTTATTCATTTAACCAAAGTTACTACATGCAAATAAAGATCTTCAACAGAAAAACACTGGTGAGTTGCTTACTAGAGAAGTACTTTGGAATCCTGGGAAAACAGGTCCGGAAGCAACTTCAAGGGACCTGATCTTGCCTACCACAGAGTAAGATCAGTCATATCTATCTCATTACCAAAATATGTGTATGGATTTAACACCAATACTGACTAAAACTCCATGCCCTCCACACAACCTACTGGAGGGTTCACTGTCCTACAATTTAACCGTAAATCATGCCAGAAAATAATAAAAAAGAAAGAAGTCAAACTAACATAATTTAAAGACAATGGAACAACTGAGGTGGCAGAGAATTGTATCTTTTGATTTAACTATAACTGTGTTGGGTTTAATTGTACATAATTTGTTAATGTGCTATGTATCTTGTATTCCTTGAAATCTTTTAGAAATGTTTTTGCTTGCTGGTATTTAAAATGCAAAGTTCATAGATTCGACCACTTTCTGTTTCCTTTCTGATTTGGAGGTACTCAGGCTCATGTTTCTGTAAAGATTATTTTAGTTCATACAATCAGAATTTACTTTCTGCCAATAATCTCTAATATTTATTTAATATTTGCTGCTTCCATGAACATTTCAGGCAGGAAGCTCACTTGCTGTAACCCTTGCAGAAGCAAATACAAAAAACTTCATAGCACTTAATTCAGCTTTAAAAAGATTTGATGAAAATGTGAGAATTCACTCACCTCTAACAGCATACCAGACTGTAAATACTGGAAGAACAACTAATCTTAAAGTAAAATAAAAATAATGTATTGTAATATCAAAGAATCATAAGATAGTTTGGATTGGAAGGGAGTTTAAAGTTCATCAATTTCAAACCCCCTGCCACAGTCAGGGACACCTTCCACTAGACCAGGTTGCTCAAAGCCCTGTCCTATCTGGCCTTGAACACTTTCAGAGATGGGGCAGCCACAGCTTCTCTGGGCAACCTCTTCCAGTGTCTCAACAGCCTCACAGTAAAGAGGTTGTTCTTAACCTCTAAATCAGTTTAAAGCCATTCTCCCTTCTCCTATCCCTATATGCTCTTATAAAATGTCCCTCTCCAGATTTTTTGTAGGCCCTGTTTAGGTACTGGAAGCTGCTCTAAGGTCCCCCCAGACCCTTCTCTTCTCCAGGAGAGGTGCTCCAGCCCATGGAGCATCTTCATAGTCCTCTGGATTTACTTGAGCTGGTCCACATTCCTCTTGTGTTGGAAGCCACAGGGCTGGACACAGTACTGCAGGTGGGTGTTTAATGAGAGCAGAGTAGAGGGGGAGAATCACCTCCTTTGACCTCTTGGTCACTTTTGCTGCAGCCCAGCATGTGTTGGCTTTCTGGGATGCAAGCACATACTGCTGGGTCATCATGAGCTCCTTGTCAGTCAACACTCCCAAGTCCTTCTTCTCAGGGCAGCTCTCAAACCAGTCTTGTGTTGGCTCACATCTCAAGCCTGTCAAGGTCTCTCTGGATCCTGCCACTTCCTTTTAGCGTATCAACTGCACCACACAGCTTGGTGTCATTGGCAAATTTGCTGAGGGAGCACATTGCTTGCAGCCTCTCATTGTTGGTGAAAACATGATCCAGCATAGCACCTGTCCTCCTTGGTTATTACTTGGAGAACAAAGTTATCCTTAACATGCTCCAGAAACATCCTGGGTTGCTTATGCCCTGCTATGTTGTTCCTCCAAAAGATAACGGAGTGGCTCAATCTTCCATGTGGACCAGGGCTTGTGAACATAAGGTCACTCCTGTCTGTCTGTACAAGGCCTTATCCACTTGGTCTTCCTGGTAAGCTATATATAAGCAGATGCGAGATAATAATGTCAATGACATAGAATTTATAAAAGAACATTTAACCTGATCTTTTAAAACCTCCATATAATCAAGTCTTATGTACTGAATTTCCTGATGTGAAACACACTAGGGAAATCACTAGATGTCACTGACACTGGACCTTAAAAATTAGAGTATAAATAGCATTACTGGGCTCTATGTTTAAAGTGCTGTAACATCCCAGTCTACTCTAAATCTGCCGGGCCTTGAAAAACAGTGCAAAGCTCAAGAAACAAGTGGGTCATTCTCGTGCCCCTCTAATAACTTTCAAGAAAGAATCTTTGGCTCAAACAAGACCTGTAACATGTAAGCAAAGTCAGCCATAGAAAAATTGAAAATCTGAAGGAGATTGTATTCTTCCCACTAGCTTTATTAAGAGCAGAAATATTCATTGAATCATAGAATCACAGAATAGTTAGGGTTGGAAAGGACCTTAAGATCATCTAGGTCCAACCCCCCTGCCATAAGCAGGGACATATCACACTAAACCATGCCATGCAAGGCTTTGTCCAACCTGGCCTTAAACACTGCTAGGGATGGAGCACTCACAACTTCCTTGGGCAACCCATTCCAGTGCCTCACCACCCTAACAGGAAAGAATTTCTTCCTTATATCCAATCTAACCCTCCCCAGTTTAAGCTTTGTGGAGGAATGGTTAAAACAAAGGGGTCATGTTTTCATGCAGCAATTTTCTGGGAAAGAGTCAGATAAGCACAGTGTACAGCTGATGTAATCCGAAGCATAGGCGGACTGTCCTTGAGGCTGTGTTCCCAAAGGGTAGAGAAACTGTACTAAAAGTAACAATGTAGATCAAAGGGGAAAATGTAGAGCTAAAAGTAGAAATGTAAGCTCACAAGAATGTAGTAAAAGATACAATAAGCGGTAGTGTTGACTTTATTAATATTATCCAATCATGAGCTCGCTTTTGCACTATGTATTAGCTCATTAGGAGCACTATAACTGTAACCAAGTAACTGCTAATAAACAAGATCTGCTGATCATTTCCTAGTGTGTGACTTCTGCTTATCTCCCACCGACTCCGTCAAAATTTGAACCCGTTACCCCTTGTCCTGTCACTACAGTCCCTAATGAATAGTCCCTCCCCAGCATCCCTATAGGCCCAGATATTACAGGTGCTCTCCTTTCACCCTTCATTCACTCTGAGCAGACCTGAGCCCTAACACAAGACCTAAGCATAACACAGTGACGCTATTTATATTATTTTCAAAGTATTTTGGTTTGCTTTAAAAAAAAAACAAACAAAAAAAAAAACACACAAAAAACCAAACCAAACCAAAAACCAAAACCCAACAAAAAAACATACCCAAGTCTATAAAGCCAGAAGTTGTAACCCAGAATATACAGAAGAGGCAGATTAATTCAGCTAAGAAGCTGCCAGCCCTATATAGTCACTCTTCAGCTGGATTTCATGCTTTCAAGTATTAGGCAACAGCAATACAGTCATAATGCATTAACCAAAAGTATTAAAAGAGAGCTGATTAAAGGGGGCTGCTATCCATCACAGAGTGCTGCATCTGGTTACTATTAAACCTTAAGTAGTGATTAGTGTCACTAAAAACATAATCTTGATGGGTTTCTACAAAGAAAAAAGCTGAAAAGTTGTTGTTTGCTAAAGATTTTTTACTGTCAAAAGGGAGAGGGTTGGTGCTGAACATATGAGAGGGAAGTTTCAAAACTCTGAAATGTAGGTCATTTAAGAGATCTTCCTAACTTGCTACATGCTTACAGTAAAACCATCATTTGTGTCACTAGAAGACTATTAGAACCGTAATTTACTGAAGTATTATACTGAAGTGTATACTGAAGTTATATTTATGCATCCAAGGTTTTGTTTGATAATTTTGTTTGATTCAAGGTTTTGATGATAATTTATGAAAAAAAAAGATTCTAGGAGGCTAAACAAAATTATAGTGATATGGTAACACAGTATTCCATCTATGCAAAACTGTATGTACAATTTATACATGGAAGTTTCAGTTTATTAATCTAGACCCCTTTTTCTTCAGTATCTGATTACTGCAACATTAAACACATTTTGGTATTGTTCCAAAAAGCTGTTCTAAAATATAATTCTTGATAAGCTAATAGTGAGCTTAGAAAAACCTCCAGACACTAAAGCTAAACAGCTTCGTATTTGGTCTGCAAATCAGATGCAAGAGAGAAGGGACTGACATTGTAAATCACAGACGTGTTCAAGGTTAGGAGCCAGCTTAATGGATGAGAACTGGATGATAAATTCTAGAGTTCTGATCTGAATGGAATACTGTAGAAAAAGTCTCTTGTGTTCATGAATGTTTTGTCTTTTCTATATCCTGCAAAGAAAATCTCTGTAATAAAACATAATAAAGCACATTACATAGCTGTCAGACCAAAGGTGCACCTAGGCCACTAATTTGGGCAGTGTTCAGAAGTGGATGCTTAGGAACTTAAATTTTTTTTGATGTTTCAGGTTTTTTTAAGTAAAAATGGTGAGAGTAACTGAGCACTGAGACAGGTTGCCTGGAGAGGTGGTGGAGTCTTTATTGTGGGAGATACTCAAAAGCAATCTGGATGTAGTCCTGATCTCTATGTGAGCCTGCTGGAGCAGGGAAGGTTGGACTAGATGACCTCCAGAGATCCCTTCCAATCTCAACCATTCTGTGATTCTGTGAGGAAGGATACAACATGTAAGTATATGGTGATACTTTCTTTCAATACATTTTTCCTGCTCCAAGCAATCCACAGCTTCGCTTCCCTACTCTTCCCTTCTTGTCCTTTTCCTAAATTTCCTTTCCAAATTTACTTTCTTTTCCCTGCAGAATTTCACTGCAATGTAACATTTAAGACTTCTCATGCCTCTCACCCATTCCTCCATTATTCACTGTAACCCCTATGTGTATTTTATTTATGTATTTATTTAAAATGTTTTACCTATTTAACATTTTTCCTGTTTCAGATTAGTCTGGACTTCCAGAAAAAGTGAGTCCACACTTAGGATATCAAGCTCTATATCCTTCATGTCTAAGAAAGATGCTCAAAACACTTACTAATGTGTAATCCTGACTGAAGTTGCAAGGCAATGTAAGTATTTAATAATAATGGTGATAGCAAAGGCATATATCTGTCCAGTATCAATTATTGGTAAAGCACTGAAGTTGAGTGTAAATTGTAGTATTTACTACTGCTGGTGCCCCAGTAAACCATGAAGTTACTGTCAGAGCACCAAATAGTTCTTTGTCTGCAGCTTTCTGTGCAAAGGCATGAAGGCATAGCGCACCTCCCACCCAGCTCCTATCCCAGCATTCCAGAGGCAGCTGGAAGTTGGGAACTGCTCCCAAGGTCATCCCAATTACATACTAAAGTATGGTATTATGATTTATCTCTTTACCAAAGCTTTGGAGGTGTTTCTGATAGTATCAAAACAGTAGAGTTGGGGAAAGTTATAAAGCCACAATGAAGGACACCTTAACAAATGTTGCCCTACCACTGAAATTTTTAGGAAAATATAATAAAATATCTAAATTGAATTTTTTAGTGTGATTTTATGAAAAGGCATGTACAAAGCAAAGCTGAAATTAACTCCATCATGCCTTTGCTGGCTTGTTCCATTATATACATGCTTGATAATGAAAAAAATAAATTATATATATAAATAGATAGGGTTTACTTGCAGGAAACATTTAATCTTCTCAGAGCTATTTCACAAGCTATTGAAGTGCTGTAAAAATGGAAAAGAAATTAATTCCAAGTACTCTTCCTGCCAACAGTTTAGTGTATATACTGCGTAGTCTCTGTGTCTAACTATGAATACTGAAATTGGTTCAATAGTTTCTTGAAATAAATGGTATTTTTTTCCACCAACCTTATAGTTATAATCAGTATTTTATCTTTTTTTTTACTAGAGAATACATTTATAGATACAACTAAACCCCAACATTTTGCATTCTACTCATTTTCTGACATGGCAGTACCTGTTATATAAACATTAATCCTTTCACAACTCTGTCTTACACACATTCAGGAAGTCTTTTCATGGATTTAGTGTAATCTTAATATGTATATATACATATATATGATAAATATGGTAATTAATGAAAAAAATCCATATTCTTTATATATACTGGAGAATAGAAGAAATGTAACAACTTCCAAAATCTTTCCATTTATCACTATTTTGTAAAGGATTTTTTTGACTTTTACTGTCACATATCTCCATGGAAACCGAGTTCACAGGTCATCCAAAACCAAAAGCCTTTTCAGAATTAGAGGACTGTAATCAGCAACATGTTGAGAAATAAGTGACTGCAGCAAATCTTAAGCGAAATCTGAAGTGTGCCACTTCAGGAACTTAATTTTATCCCCATTGTGATTATAAAAGTTTGACATTAAATCTCCTAAAACTTTCTGAAACTTAATAAGATAGTACAATGAAACATGAGAAGATGGCCTATGCCTGTTTTACTTTCTTTTTTTCCCAGTGGACTAACTATAATTTAATGGAACTCCTATATACAGATACATATATGTATTTTAAAAAATGAAGTCAAAGGAGAAACAATTTAAGGGGATTTTTTCCTTCTTTTGCATTTTCAGGTTTTTGTGCCTTTTCTGTTTGTTTATGAAATTCAACCTTGATAATTGCCTGATCTTAGGCTGAAAACAGCATGAAAGCAGAAATTACTGATTTGATTTCATATACATATGCAAAATACAGTAGACAGGGATTATAATTGCTGTATTTGTCACTGAACTGCTATTGCTCATCAGAGATCTGTACCTTGGTTTCAAACTTCCTACGGTACATTCTGCTAATATCCTTCAATTTGCTCAGATAACATACATTAAAATTGTTGCATACACTAGGACAAAGCCAACTAGCAATGGACACAGCAGAAACCAGGCATTTCAGAATTACACAAGGAATTACATCAGTAATCTTAATGTAAACTGGCTCCAGTTTATGAAAAGCTCTTGGTATTTTGAAGTTGTGACTTCCTGCAGTTTACCTGTGTATACCCCAATAATCAAATAACATCTCATTAGTGTTCCTTCAGGGTGCAAAGACCACGCTATTATTTGTATTTCATTTTGATATTGTCTGCATGTGGAGTGGATATCTGTATGATTTTCACATTACTACCAGCTGACAAATCAGAGAATAATAGCTACTCCATGGGATAGAGAAGGTTTCTTCCTGTTATTACAATGCATTGTGAGCATCAGCTAGCATCAGGAACATAAGAAATTTTCTGATGCTGAACATTTACAGTTCCTGTTGCTTGCCCCATGACTACATAGCAGCATATCCTCAGAGGAAGAGCAAGCAAAACTTTGCCATCATTCCTACACTCTCACTGAAGAAATTCCAATTTCTGCATGTAGGGACCTTGTCTCTGCTGATGCCCATCCTACTGTTTCTAAGGAAAACATTTTCTGTCACTTCACACCCCTAGTAATCTGGGTATCACAAAAGTGCCTTAAAGATAAGAATAATATATTACTTAACTTTCAAGCAATTTCTCAATACGCTGTGGAAAATCAGCATGGAGAACATAGGTCAGGCATGATGTGCTGCAGCTGTTGAAAAGAAACGTTGTCCTGTGTGTCATGTGCTCTGACTGTTCTGTACTATATTGCTAAAATTCTGTTGGGAAATGGCCAAGTTAGATATACCATTGAACTAGTCATTTTTTTTTTTTCAAGACAGGATGCTGTCTCATGATTGAGAGGTGATGCTATACAAGGTCAGCAGAAGAATGTCTATCTTTAAGCAAGAAACCAGGGAATTAATTATTTCTCTTCCATCAAAAAGGAGATTCCTGTGGCCAAAATAAACTCTGAGCCCCTTCTTCTAACAATCAGCATAGCCTGTCTTTTCCTGGCTTCTGTTCTAACCAAGTTGGTCTGTATCCTCCTATATTTCTTGGCAAAGTATTGGGCTGCATTGGTGGTTTGGCATTTTGTGTTATTCAAGACAGAAAAAAGCATGCAGCTTCACACTTAGTCTATAATGCTGAATTAGTAATTTCTGTGTTTATCAATGTTTAATAGGACTAGACAACAAACTAATCCTGAGGCTCCGGAAGTAAGGGAGGTACAGTTTCTCAGCATGACTAGTATATGTCTTCTCTGCTAAGAGCATTAGACAGCCTGCTTTCCTGGAATTCCTCCATCTCATTGAGACATGTTATTAATAGGTCAGGAATGACTAATTCAGAAACATTTGTGTACTCTTTACCAATGGCAGAAGACCACCTAACTGAGAGAATGTTGTTCCTGTCCTGTGTTTTGACCTAAATCCAGATTGTGCCAGGTCCAGGATGTTTCCTATAATTAGAAGCGTTTGGAAACAACTTTAGAACCCTTCCTGTAAGCTTGCTTGAGAAAAGGAGCATTTGACAGTGGGTTGTAAATAACTAAGCCAGGTCTTCTGGATTGATCACTGTTCATCTGAATTATATAGAGGTAGCTATTTCAGTGGGAAGGTGCATCATCTGTTTTAATCTCACTGGTAAATAAAGAAAGACAGCATTCCCTTGAAAGGTGACTTTGTAGAAGCTCACTATCTTAGGAAATTTGGCTCCTTATGCTCTAAGCATGCTGAATGTGGATGATATCTTCAGCAGATGGATTTCATATCTTTCCAGTGGATTGCAGGATTTCTTGTTTAATTAGTTTACGTAGCCCCCACTTCAGGACATTATTTAACATCTCCAAAAGAAGATTCCTCTATGAATGAACACTTTGCACAGGCTTAGATAATTTCTATATTGCATTGTCTGCTTTTTTTTTTTTATTTTTATACTTCCATCCTTTTTTCTACCTCTGCTGTTGTACCTCAGAGAAATCCATACAGTAGCTCTCCACATCTTTAACACTTTGATTGATAGATTGTGTCTACCTACACTGCAATGAATTTTTTTAATCTGATGTAATCCTTAGCCAAAGATCAGGCTTGTTAAGTCTGTTTTTAGCTGTAGAAACCCTGGTAACTTAATGTTGATCTTCAAGAAAAAGACTGTGTAGAGATAAATGGCTCTTATATGTAGAGATTTCATACAAAGGCATGTTAAAATGGACAGAATATACAGACATGTGGATGATAGGAAATCTATAAGAAGAAGTAAGAAAAGGAATATGTAGGCATTTTCTTTGAGATGTTAAGATGAAGAAGGTGAAGTCTCTTAAGATGACAAATCTCATCATTAGGACTAAAAAACTTAGTGATGCTGTGAAAAATTGGCCTGATAGGAATAAACATATCAAATTTGGATGTGAAGCCTCTGATTTCTGGATGTTTACTCTTTTTTTTTTTTTTTTTCCCTTTAAATTCTATTTTCTTATTAGGAGATTCCTCATGAACTGAATAACCTACAAAAATGTAGGCTAAAAACATAGTTGTCAAATTTTCTCACTGATTTTGAAGGTTCCTTTCACTGCAACTATTGCCTGAAAATACCCTGGCAAGATCTGGATCTGAGGGAAATGTAACAGTAACATACTGCCTGTGACCTTTATGGTTCAAATATGCATCCCAACATCTTAAAGCTTTCATGGCCCTCTTGGTTCCCCTGTGTCACCCCAGGGTATTTCTCTTTCTAGCCTTTTGCAGATGAAAGAGGGGTCCTTTATACTACCCCTTGGGTAGTATAAGAAGTGTGCTAGTGAGCTATGGGAGCCATTTTGATGTGTTTGTCATACTTCAGAGAGAAGATTGCCATGTTGTTTCCCAGCAGTGCCGGACTTGGAGCCACTTATAGGTCAAATCCAAACAAACCATTCATATGTGACATTCAAAATAAATAGCATGCTTGATATTTGCAAAAGATATAGGTAAACACACAGAATACATTTAATCTACTTATGCTTAATCTACAATAGGATGCTTCTCCCCCTATTGCCTTGCTTGTTGCTTCTATCAAGGCTGAAGTAATGGTTTCTATCTCTCTGTATAGCTTATGGATCAGGATGCATTTAAAAAGAAAATGCTTCCATAAGAGAAGTTGTCCAGGAGAGGAGACCTCCCAGTAAGAGCTTCCTTTAGTAACTTCTTTCAGGAACCTAGTAAAATAATTCTGTCTTAGCAGAATGTGTGATGCTGTCCTTCTCAGTCTTAGGAAATCCTGACAGATACAGCCTCTCACCCTGAAACTGAGTCCTTTTTCTATATGAGTTATATGGCCACTTAAAATGCTGTTTCTTTTTTTTTTTTTGGAATATACAAGGATCTTGTTAACAGACAAGGGAAGAGCTACTGATATCATCTATCTGGACTTCTGTAACGTCTTTGACACAATCCCCACAACGTCTGTCTCTCTAAATTGGAGAGGTATGGGTTTGAATGGATGGATTATTAGGTGGATAAGAAATAAGCCAGATGCTTGCATCCAGAGAGTAATGTTCAATGTCTGGATGAAGATCAGTGACTAGTGGTGTCTTTCAGGGGTCTGTAGTGGGACTAGTACTGTTTAATATCTTCGTCAGTGACACAGACAGTGGGATCAAATACACCCTCAGCAAGTCTGCAGATGACACCAACAGGAGTGATGCAGTTGACATGCCTGAGGGACAAGATGCCATCCAGAGGGACCTGGACAAGCTCGAGAAGTGGGTGCATGTGAACCTCAGGTGGTTCAACAAGGCCAGGTGCAAGGTCCTGCACATGGTTTGAGGCAACCCCTGCTATCAATACAGGCTGGGGGATGAAGGGATTGAGAGCAGCCCTCCAGGGAAGCACTTGTGGGGGTACTGGTGGATGAAAAACTGGACATGAGCAGCAGTGTGTGCTTGCAGCCCAGAAAGCCAACTGTATGCTGAGCTACATCAAAGGCAGCTTGCCGAGCAGGTTGAGGGAGGTTTATTCTCCCTCTACTCTGTTCTCGTGAGACCCTACCTGCAGTACTCATCCAGCTCTGGGGGACCCAGTGTAAGAAGGATGTGGACCTGTTGAAGCAAGACCAGAGGAGGGCCATGAAGGTGATCAGGGGACTGGAACACCTATTTTATGAAGGCAGCTGAGAGAATTGAGGTTGCTCAGCCCTGAGAAGAGAAGGCTCTGGGGACACCTTATAGCAGCCTTTCAATACTTAAAAAGGGCTGATAAGAAAGATGGGGATGGCCATTTTAGGAAAGCCTGTTGCAATAGAACAAGGGCTAATGGTTTTAAACTAAAAGAGTGTAGATTCAGACTATGAAGGAATGTTGTTACAATATAGATGGTGAAACACTGGAGCAGGTTGTCCAGAAAGGTGGTAGATGCCCCATCCCTGGCATTGTTCAAGGTCGGATTGGAGGGGGCTTTGAGCAACCTGATCTAGTGGAAAATATCTCTGCCCATGGCAGAGGGATTAGGCTAGGTGATCTTTAAAGCTCCCATCCAACCCAAACCATTCTATGACTCTATGATTGATCTTACGTTTCTATGATTTTAGTATCTCTTTCGTAATTTCTAACTAGTCTTTTGATGTAATCACCTGTACATGACTGACTAGCTTACTTTCTAGCAAACTGTAGACTACAAACGGAAGTCAGTAAGAAGCTGGGTGACTTGTTATATAAGAGGGAAGATATTTTTTCACAAAAACTCAATTCTGAATTAAGCTGTAGATTCACAAACCTTCTTAGCAAAAGGACATTAGGAAAACATTATTCACTGGGAGAATAGTGCAACACTGTTTCACAGAAAGGCTGTGAAATTTACATCCTTGGATTTATTTCAAAGCCCTCAGTAACAAGATGTAACTCTGAAGTTAGTTCTTCTGAAGACAAATTCCAGCGGTCACTCCCAAACTAGGTTTCTCTCCATCATTTATTTAAATGAGACATATATAAGTGTCTGATGAGATGACGACTGAGATCAGATGTTATTGTAATTGAACATGTTGGGATGGATTTAGGATAAACTCAGAAGACCTACAGAAAGCTTATAGAAGTGAAGTATTTGCTTCATTTCTGTTGTTTCTGTTGTTACTGGTAAAATTCCCAGTGAAAAATGTCCATATCTTGTTTTGGTCTGCAGGAATACACATCTAGTTGATAAAATAGCCTGCCACTAATGCAGCGTTTGCTCATGGTGAATTTAAAGTACAAAACAGCCATCACCTTGGCAAGCCTTTGGCTGTTAGGGATGACTTATGTGGAAGAACCTTGGAATCTAGTGGGGAAAAGGTGATTTATAAACAAGCTGTTTCACAGAAATTGCTATCTGACAAAATTGTTTTGCATATCCATTCACATACTCCCCTCAACTAGGTACAACTTTTACTTGTTGCCACATTGCTTTTGACATGACATAGTATCAATCAAGAAGATGCAAGTAATGTCGAGGGGTAAAACTTAAGGTGGCAATTTAAAATGTGAAGACAAATAAGTCCAAATAATGAGATGTCCTTAAAATTTTACTGCTTGGCTCATCTGTACCAAACTACTTGAAAGTGTCTCTATTTGTAGATTCCACTCTTTACTATTCTATTTTTTTCCCCAGTCATTCTCTAAGGAAAAGTATCTTGAAAATACTTTTTGTTAACTTGCATTTAGCATGAAGAATTTAAGATCAGTTTGCAGGCAGAGTCATGTACATTGAGAAATAAGCTACCTCCATTTACTTCAGGACATAGCTATGTAAAACTACATTCATCACACTGCAGCTGACACACTGCAGTATTACTCCCAAATTCAATTTCCAGTAACTTTTCTGCCAGTGCTCACATTCATATTGCTCAAGAGCAGGTCATACTCCATCTGGCTAATGAAGAACAGCATGTATCCACTTGAAGTATGGGTTCACTCATCTCAAAGTGGTATTGTTATTCATGAATATGTATTCAATTATTTTTAGAAATATTGAATCTTTTAACTTCAATTAAACATGTTTTCTCAAGTCCATTTCAAAATACAGTGAATGTGAGAGATATTTTGCTTAAATATTTATTAAGTAGGAAATAGCATTTCCAACAATAGCACAACTTATTTAAGGTTTAGAGATAATTTTCTGATTAAGCATTTATCTGTATACAAATAACATCCTCATAGATTCATCTAGTGGTTATAATATTAATTTCTGTGTTTATTACTGACCAGTATTTCAGAAATACTTGTGCTATAGATCAGTCCAAGATTTTAGTATAAGATGAGGTACTTCAAGCAATATATACACCTCATTTCAATTCCACTGAGTCTCAGGAAAATTCATACATGTACTTCACAGAGCCAGAATTTCCCCATGGTACAAACTGAATGATCAACAAGCTTTGAATGCCTTCTCTGCTCTCCCTGAATATCGCACCCCTCTCCTTGAAAGGCAAAGACACACTTTTGCAGTAGATACTTCTATTCCAAGTAGTTCAAAGGCTTATATCTCTTCAGCTATGAATACAATAGACAGAGAAGATGAGTTTCTTTAGATCTTCTCATCCAATTCTTATCAGACTATGAGTCTACCAGACTTCTGCACATCATCCAATAGAGAACTGGAGACAATGATGCTTCTCTACTTTTCTGCAGTGTATATATACCTTAATGACTGCACAGTGTTCAAATTCTAAACTACTGGAAGCCACAAAAGAATTGGTAGCTAGTGGGTGACAGCAGGAGTTCACTGGAGCAGGTTGTACCTGCTTCAGTCTTCTTATTGTCCACAGCACTGAATTACTTTGCTGTAGTTGGCTAAAATCTGAGTTATGAGGTTCATGCTTGCATGTATTGTCTACCATAGTTGCAACAGCAACAGTAACTAAATTAAAACAAGAGAAAACAAAATAAAATTAGATGTAAAGTATGCAACCAAGAGTTAAAACGTGTCAGAAAGGGCAGCAGTTCTCAGCAAGGAAGAACTTTGCCTTGGACAAAACCTGCCTGGGAAGGGCTCCGTGGACAGAAAGAGATTGTCCATGAAAAGGCCTCTAAGTATCCTGGGGCTTGATGCTGAACTTAATCCAGTTTAGTGACCTTAAGTTACTGAGCCACTATCCATCATATTTGAAAATCATGGCAATCAGGTGAAGTTCCAGACTACTGGAAAAAGGGGAAATATAACTCACATTTTCAAGAAGCGGAAAATGGATGACTCGGGGAATTACAGAGCAGTCAGTCTCACCTCTGTGCCTGGAAAAATCTTGGAGCAGATTCTCCTGCAAGGCATGCTAAGGCACATGAAAAACAATGAGGTGCTTGGTGACAGCCAGCATGGCTTCACTAAGGGGAAATCCTGCCTGACCAATTTGGTGGCCTTCTATGATGGGGCTACAGAACTGATGGACAGGGGTAGAGCAGCTGACATCATCTCCCTGGACTTGTGCAAAGCATTCAACACTGTCTCAACACGACATCCTTGTCTCTAAATTGGAGAGACATCAATTTGATAGATGGGGCACTCGGTGGATAAAGAACTGGTTGGATGGCCGCACGCAAAGAGTTGTGGTCAATGGCTCAGTGTCCAGCTGGAGGCCAGTGACGAGTGGTGTCCCTCAGGGATCGGTGTTGGGACTGGTCTTATTCAACATCTTTGTCACCAACATGGACAGTGGGATTGAGTGCGCCCTCAGCAAGTTTGCCAATGACACCAAGCTGTGTGGTTTGGTGGATATGCTGGAGGGAAGGAATGCCATCCAGAGGGACCTTGACACACTTGTGAGGTGGGCTGATGCCAACCTCATGAAGTTTAACCATGCCACGTGCAAAGTCCTACACCTGGGTTGGAGCAATCCCAGGCACAGCTACAGGTTGGGCAGAGAAGAGATTCAGAGCAGCCCTGCAGAGAAGGACTTGGGGGTGGTGGTGGATGAGAAAATGAACATGAGTTGACTGCAGTGTGCGCTCATAGCCCAGAAAGCCAACCGTATCCTGGGCTGCATCCAAAGGAGTATGACCAGCAGGTCAAAGGAGGTGATTCTGCCTCTCTACGCTGCTCTCGTGAGACCTCACTTGCAGTATTGTGTGCAGTTCTGGTGTCCTCAACATAAAAAGGACATGGAACTGTTGGAACAAGTCCAGAGGAGGCCACAATGATGACTGGGGGACTGGAGCATCTCCCATACAAAGACAGGCTGAGAGAGTTGGGTCTGTTCAGCCTGAAGAAAAGAATGCTGCATGGAGACCTCATGGCAGCCTTTCAAAGTTTGAAGGAGGCCTATAAGGATGCTGAGGAGGAACTTTTCATTAGGGACTGTAGTGAAAGGACAAGAGGTAATGGGTTCAAAGTTAAGCAGGGGAAGTTTAGATTAGATTTAAGGAAGAAGTTCTTTACTGTCGGGGTGATGAGGCACTTGAATGGGTTGCCCAGGGAAGTTGTGGGTGCTTCATCCTTGGCAGTGTTCAAGGCCAGGTTGGATGAAGCCTTTGGTGACATAGTTTAGAATGAGGGTTCTTGCCCATGGCAGGGTGGTTGGAACTTGATGATCTTAAGGTCCTTTCCAACCCTAACTGTTCTATGATTCTATGATCTTGTTTTTCTTTGAGGGGTTCAAACTGGATGCAGTAGTTTAATGAGTTCTAAGCATAGGGATAATCCCTTCCTTTGGTCTACAGGATGCACTGTTAATACAGCCCAGAATACCCTTGGTGTTCTTTGCTATCAGGGTGCACTACTGGCTCACAGCTTGCTCCCTAGTGGGACTTCCAGGATCTTTTCTGCAGAGCTGCTCCTAAGCCTGTCTTGGGTCTGTAGCAAAAGGTTCCTCCTTCCCAGGTGGAAGAATTTGCCTTTGTCCTCCAACCTGTCTGGGTATGTCTGATGACAGCCCTGCCTTTAAGCACATCAAGAGGTCTCTTAGTTTGGTGTCAAGAACAAACTTGACAAGTGTTCACTTTCACATCCTTCAGAAAATAGATGAAGATGTTATCAGGACATGTTCTATGACAGATCCCTGCAGTACTGTATTTGTTAATCAGCACTGAGATAGAGAACAACCCACTACCCACCAATCTTTGAGCCTCGTCACCCAAACTCATTTTTTTAAAAAAATTCATTGAGTTGCACATCCATATAGACTGAAACATTCTAATTTGGATGCAAGAATATGGTGGGAGATGGTGTCTAGAACATTACTGAAGTCAAAGACAATCTACTGCTCTCACCTGCACAGGCATCGATAATTTTAAAAATGGTTAAAAAATTATTTTCCATCATGAAGTTATAAAATGTACCAGCAGATAGCAGAAGCCTTTGCCCAGTGTGGTGAAGTTTTTCTTTAATTTTATTTGCATTAGATGTCTAGGAGCTATGTTAAAATTTGGTGCAAGCTAGGATGTTGCAAAGCAAAATCATAAATGGAAGTATGAAATAGTGACACAGTGTTTCAAGTGGAAAAGCTTGATTTCACCATGGTGTTGAGTTAGGTCAAAAGTCCTAAACATGATGGACAGACTGTTGAAAATTCTGGATACATTAGCAACAGAAGGTCAGGTCTTAAAATGCCATGTAACCTCTCAGTCCATCTACTTTTTAGAAATCAAAAAAGTTTGAAATTAGAGATCACTGGTAATATTTGAACTTCTGAGGAAAAGAAAACCTAACATGAAATTCAATTAACAATATTGAACCCAGGTACTTATATTCAAAAGAATGCTGAGGCATTTACTTCCAAAGTAATCAATCATAGAATAATAGAATCATAGAATGGTTATGGTTGGAAAGGACCTTAAGATCATCTAGTTCCAACCCACCTGCCAGAAGCAGGGACATCCCACACTAGACCATGCCATGCAAGGCTTCATCCAATCTGGCCTTGAACACTGCCAGGGATGGAGCACTCACAACTTCCTTGGCCAACCCATTCCAGCATCTCACCACCTTAACAGGACAGAATTTCTTCCTTATATCCAAACTAAACCTCCCCTGTTTAAGTTTGAACCCGTTACCCCTTGTCCTGTCACTACAGTCCCTAATGAAGAGTCCCTCCCCAGCATCCCTATAGGCCCCCTTCAGATACTGGAAGGCTGCTATGAGGTCACCACGTAGCCTTTTCTTCTCCAGGCTAAACAGTCCCAACTTTCTCAGCCTGTCTTCATATGGGAAATGTTCATGCACCATATTCAACCAAAACCAAATATAAAGGTTATAAAATTATGCAAAATCTGAAGCCCTCACACTAACTGAGGATATTACAGCAACACCATTCTAAGATAGTTTTCACATATAGGGTTTCATTTCCCACAGTCATCTGATGTAAATCAAAGTATCAGGCTAAAGAAAGATTACTGAAATCAGCTCAGAGGCATTGGTTAGCTGATGCAGGCAAACAAAATTTTGCACAGTGATGAGGAAAAAAAGTGAACCTGGTAGTAAAGACAGAATTTATCAATTTTGGAGTAAAAAGCAGAGAAATCTCTCTCTTCTTATATGCCCTTTAAAGGGAGCTTATTCTCACCTACAAATTATCAGACACTAGAGTATCCAAGCTATGAAATAGAATTTCTGCTTTAGTAAATTTGTGTCTAGAAGAGACCAGAAAAGCTACAGAAGAAGACCTGGAGGCTATGCATACATTTACATTTGGAAATAATTCAAGACAGTCATAGATCTTTATTATGCTTAGATCCTTTGTTTCATCTCATCTCTAAGTCATTTAACATATTTTTGCTTAATACTTGTAGAAAGAAAAATACAGAAAGAACCCCTCAGTTACCCTTCTCTAATTCCAGATGAGTGTATGACAGTTCTCATTTCTAGAAAGAATACACAACACAACAGTGAAAATATTCCATTCGGATCAATCTGAATACATGCTTGTTCAATGGTAATCCAAGCACAAACCTCTACAAATGTTCATTAAGATGTTACTGATCAATGTTAGCCTTTCCCACCACCAAAAAATCAGTATTCCAAAACAGGTAGACTTTAAATTATGTTAATAAAATAGAAACTTGATTGCCTTCGATCAATCTTGAAGCAGTTTCCTTTTCAAATTATACCTGGCATGAGTTTTACAGACAGAGGGGTAAATAAATGTGCATAATAAATTATTAAACATATTGCAGTGAATAATGTATCTCTTGTTTTCATATGAAAACTTCTACATACACCCAGCTTCAAATCAATTCAAGTAATTGTGTGCTTTATTCCCAAGTACCTAAAATAGGAATAGTAGGTTTTGAATAAAATAGTATACTTCACAAACTATTGTAGAAGATACTATTTAAATTGCAAAACTCCTCCATGCATTTGTTTGCCCAGGAACACTTCAGTCATTCTGCGTTTCACAAAGAAGAAAGAAACAAGTTATGAACAGCTTGAGGCACGGAGAAGTGGCAGTGATACAACTCAGCAGTCCTCTGGCAATGGTGCTAAAGTCAGCAGTCATTAAGAGGAAGATATAGGATATTCACATAATTAAGAAAAAATTATTAGAAAACACCCAAGCCACACCAGCCACACTTAAGCAAGAGCATTATATCCAAAGTGAGAAGCCAGATAGTCAAGGGAGCCACAGTTCACTGGCTCAGTTTTCATGTTTGTGACACATAACAGTAGAGTTCACACTGTTCCTATGTTATTTAGTTCATGAAAAATCACTATAGTTAATTTATTGATCACTTTTCTATGAAGAATCAAAATCCAGCTCCAATTGTTTTTTTTTCCCTATAACTGTCAGCTGAAACTCATGCTGAAGTAATCTGAGTCTTCTTGTGCAACACATGAAATAAGGCTTATGTTACAACCTGATTCAAGCATTGAGCATGAGGACGGATCAGATGAGCTCCAGAGGTACATTTAGGTCTAAATTATTATATGATTCTATACATCCTCACACTTCACCTTTGCTGTTTCAAGGAGACACTAGACAAATGACAACATTTTCTCCCACAATGCTATACTTCCTTTGATGATTAAATTGTTCATGAGTTTTGGGAGCAATTGTGGGGATAGGTTTTAGCTTAAGAGTGTAAGTATGAATTTGGATACACATCTGGCATCCCTTAGGCTTCAGAAGTGGCTTCAAGTCAGTGAAACAATATGGTTATCGAGTGCTTGTGGTGAAAGTTGATGGCTTGACTTCATGAGCGAAGATTTGGGAAGGGCTTTAACCACACTTACTACAAGCACGATGACCAAGGGCACATGGGATACACAAATCTGGTGAAAAAAGTGTGCTTAGGCCATCAGGGAGTGTCCGATTGGGATTGTCGACTCCTGAGTAATCTCGAACTACCCATGTGCTGGTCCACCCGCATGCAAGGTTGGAAGTGCAGCTTCCCATGCACCTTGTCACCTGCTGTTTTGACCCTCTCCTGTCCATACAGACAAGTGACAGTGAGCCCTGCCACCCTGCACAGTGGGTTTGTTAGGGGGGGGCAGTGTGCACAGCACTGGTCTCACCCTTTACACCTGAGGTTTGACTGCAATGACCTAGTAAGCTAGGACAGGGACAGCAAAGTCTGCAGGTTGTGAGTTTTGTAAGAGTGTCCTTCTCTTAGATGGAAGACCATACAAGGCTAGATGAGCTCCATCAGCCTGGGTCTGAAGATAGGAGTTTTCCTTCTCCTTTGAACCCACACATTCTGAGCAAGACTGTCATTACCTGGGTCAATCTCAAGCGACCGCTATCACAAGCCCACTGAGGTGCCAGCCGCACTGCGGTATCACTATGCCGAGAAGAGTGAAAAAGACCACCTTTATTGTATATGTAAAAGCTCCTTTTTTTCATGAAAAGCAGCAAGAAGGATTTAGAGATATTTACCCTCAAGCATCCTACTAATCATACAGGCAGAGAATTCACCTGAGAGGTAGGAGACATAAACTTCAGTCTCTTTAAAGTCAGAAGGCAGTGGAAATTGAGTCCAACATATTCACAGTAAGTAGTCTGATCACGGGTCTTGTGGGAAAGTATGATCACTCCTCCTGGTACTATGTTGAACAAGAGTAGTGTAGTCTTAAGACACAGAGAAATACTTTCAAACTTTAGTAAGCTTGGGTAGGATCCAGAAACCCAACTGCTTCCTGCTGGCAAGACCTGACGTCCTTTTTTGCATGCTCATTAACAGTTACTCAAGCACTTTAGCAGTTTTCTAAGGAAAATATTAGTGCCTTAGTCCACCAGGTACTTATGTGTTCAAAAGTAACTGAATTTAAGTTTGGGGATCCACATTTTCCCCTTCACTGCTTAAGTTTTATTTCTACATCTAAATACTGGCCAATAAAATAAAGCTACATATACAGAAAGAATTAACATGAGGAGTTAGGAAGGCACACAAAAGAGAGGAAAAATCCATCAGTCAGTTTGATAGTAGTGAGAGGGTGATTCTAATAGAAGAAAGTGTTCCCTCTGTAATAAAGGAGAAATAGCTTCCAGTGGAGGGGAGATCAAAGGTCAAAGCCACAGCTTTTTGGTGCACAAGATGGAAGAAGCACACACTTGGCTTCACTAATTTAATGTTCAGACAAAATTTCTGCAATAATATCTGCATGCTTCTCTCTTTTTAAACTGATATTGCTCTTTTGCGGTAGCTTTGGTGTACCAGAAAACCTAAGTTTTAAACACCACTCTAGTTTTGAGCAGTTACTGTAGCTGAAGTTAATTGTTAGGAAGAGCAATATGGTTTCCATTTGAACTATATTCCATTCCTTTCATCTGCAAATGGTTGCCAACTGAAAAAAGGGTCTGACAAAAATAGATATGATTTTCCTGGTATTGCAGGCTGTACAAGGAAAGGATGCCTTTTGGTGGTGAGAAAAAGATGGCTTGCTCTTATAGTTCCTAGTACAGTTTCTAAGGCTGGGGAAGTCAGTCTTGTATGGATAAAGGCAGCCTTCCCTGAGGATGGAAAAGAGGTTTTTTTCTCTAAGGCACTTCTCTCAGTTAAAAGGGCGAAGAAAAGAAGAAAGCAGCAACAATCAATTTCTGGGCATCAGCCAAGGAAAGATATGCCGGAATCCATTAGGCTGAGAAGGTTTCATTGTGTAGCTGCTCTAAAAGATTAAGTAGCATGGCTGACTTCAGACTAAAGAACCTGAATTAGAATTACAACCTCCACTGATATAAGTGACTGACAACAGACTGAAGATCGTACTTTATAGGCCAGTATAATATCCTGTCCTGATACAGTGCTTAAATACTAGAATCTGTACTGCTAAAGAGGAATAAAATGAAATTGCATTTCAAAATCAACATATGAAAAAAAAGACATTTCTTTTGCTCAGACACACTTGTTTAAATTTCATATGCCAGAGCTCAAAAGTCCCAAATGATACTGCAGTTTTTCAGATAACAGCCTACAATGCCAACTGGAAAAGAACATCTGTACTCTAATCTTTTGTCAGTCACAACTAAAGAAAGGATTTTGAAAATCAACTGTTGTGCCCTGATTTTCTCTCTGTCTTCTGACTTATTCACAGGTCCAAAAAAAACCTCATGTCTGAAGGTAAGATCATCATCTATACTAAAATCCCCACCAGCTGCCATGGAAAAAGCAGGGCAGGTTGTTTTGGAACTCTTAAGTACCTTTCTTCACAGGAGAACAGGATACAGTGTACAATCAAATGTAGTCAGTGTGAGTGTAGCAAGAGAAAATACTTCATATCCAGACTACATCTCAGTCCAAGGAAAAAGTCACAGTTTACAATTTATATTCAGAGACCTAAAGTCAGACAGAACTGGGTCACCTTATCTGCTTCTCTCTATCATAGAAAAGTATATTTGAGGTCATAGAATCACAGAATAGTTGGGGTTGGAAAGGACCTTAAGATCATCTAGTTCCAACCCCTTGCAGGGACACCTCACACTAAACCGTGTCACCCAAGGCTCTGTCCAGCCTGGCCTTGAAAACCACCAGGAATGGAGCATTCACAACTTCCTTTTAAGTTGTCATTCAACTCAAAAATAATTTTTGTGGAGCTTCAAGTTTTTAACCTGTGACGACCAGAACTGCAGTATTCCAGCATCAGTCTCACCAATAATGAATGAAAAGGCAAATAGTCATTACACTTCTTACATCTAAATAACAAACATTTGGTTTGCATTTGCTGCCACAATACCATCCCAGGAGTTCATATAAAGGTACTTGTCCATAAATTTTCCAAGATTCACGCTTAGAGACTGCATTGTTCATACATCAGTTGTATTCCTGTCCTATGGCTTCTTGACTTTGTGTCTGGGTTTAGGAAACCAGACTGTTTCCAAGGACCTACATTGCCAAGTGATGCAGGTGACTATTTTCATTAGTTACTCATCCACCCACTTTACATTATCCCATAATGTCAGATATTTATAACCTACTTCCAGGTCACCTATAGAAATGTTTAAAAAGAATATAACCCCCTCAGTGATGAGATCCACCAGTCAGTTCCTAATGCTCACTAATGTTTGATCTGTCAGTATTAAAGAACAGTAATTTTTAAACAGTAATCAATGCAATAGCGAATTAACCCTTTATAAAAGCTTAGTTGTTACAACTCAATTTAACTTTGAACTTTCCCAAAGGAAAAAGGAAGCATGCTGAACCTGGTTTATTTTCATTAAATTAAAATCATGGAGATAATTTCATTCTAATACTTTGTGATCTGAACATTACAGCAGTTTTTCTGTTATTTCTGCCTCAGACCAGTAGGACTTCAGTTCATTTATACAAATACTTATGTTGTCAATGTATCTTCCTTCAACATTCAAAAGTCAGAGAGGTTTTTTTTAATTGTAGATACAAGTTTCCAGATCCAGTAATATCNCGATCTCTAATACTTTGTGATCTGAACATTGCAGCAGTTTTTCTGTTATTTCTGCCTCAGACCAGTAGGACTTCAGTTCATTTATACAAATACTTATGTTGTCAATGTATCTTCCTTCAACATTCAAAAGTCAGAGAGGTTTTTTTTAATTGTAGATACAAGTTTCCAGATCCAGTAATATCTACTAGTTATAAATTAATTCAGGCAGAAACCCTCTACAGTTACTGAAATATCATTCAGTGAGTATATAGAGAACAGTGACTTATTTAAGTGCTTACCATATATGGGGCTACCTTGTATTTAAGATAACAAAAGATATTAATGCAATCATCATTGATCACTTAGCTTTCCTACCTAATGTACAGCCCTGCCTCACCTTCCATACTGTCCTGGGTTCAGCAGTAGCAGTCATTTTTTTCCTTCTTAGTAGCTGGTGCTGTGGTTTTGACTTTCAGCCTGGGAACAATGCTGGTAACACCAGTGTTTTTAGTTGCTGCTCAGTAATGTTTACTCTGACCAAGGACTTTGTGAGTCTCATGGTCTGCCAGGGAGAAGGGGAAGCCAGGACAAAGCAGAGACAGGACACCTGACCCAAAGTAGCCAAAGAGATATTCCATACCACAGCACATCATGCCCAGTATAGAAAATGGGGGCAGTTACCCAGAAGGGTTAGATCTCTTGGGTCAGGCTGGGTATCGGTTGGCAGGTGGTGAGCGGTTGTATTCTCTTCCCTTGTAATTTCCCTTATCATTATTATTATTATTGGTGGTAGCAGCAGTGATTTGTGTTATACCTCAGTTACTGGACTGTTCTTATCTCAACCCATGGGAGTTACATTCTTTCGATTCTCCTTCCCATTCCCTGTGGAGCAGGCAGAGGAACAGGAGGAATGTGCTTCTGAGTTACTGGCTGGGGTAAAATCACAACACTTACCCTTGTTTTACAGGTTCCTATTTCAAAGATTATTCTTCCAGAAGCATCCATCGCTTCCAAAATTAAATACAGACACAAACAAACAGGGGAAATTCACATACATTTTCCTGAAAAAAAAGACTGGCTTCCTAAAGATGAGCAGGGAACTCCACAAAACAAGTACATGTAAACATCTCCATTTTAGTGTATAGCAGTGCTATTAACTTTCATTGCAAAGCAAATGATTCAGTATCTTAGGGCAGGTGGTCATGTTATGATGTGCCTGTGCTCCAAACTGTAGCTAATTCCCTTCACACAATACACCCACTTCTGCATAGCAGTTTAGGGAGAAAGCCCTAATGTGTGGTACTGTTTGGGTCTATAATTACATACATTTCTAAATAAAATGTTATGTGGAAACAGAAGAAGACCAAGCAAAAGCAGTACAACTTCTGCCTCTTTCCCACGACAAGGTCTGAAAAAGGTGCAGCTAATTTCAGCCTAAAAAGAAGTTGTAGTTGTGATATAACTATCATAGTAACTGCCATAAAAATAGATTTTTGAGCCAGTGGAAGAGAATCTTCAAAAAATAAGAGCACCAGGGTATCTCTCATACACTTTATGAATTACACAGCATTTTGTGGCAGGTACAATTCAGTTACAATATGCTATGTACAAATAAGTAGGAAACAAAAGCCCAGCATTTTTAGATCTGAAGGCAAAAAAGCCAAAAATATCTCTTTACACTTCTTACTGAGACAGTAAGAAATACAAAGGACAAAAATTATTATGAGTCATTACTGAAACATCCCTGCTTCTGTGATATGCCATAGGGACAGAATGTATGAGCATCACTAATCAGCATGTGCAAGGGAAGGCCATGCCAAGATAAAACTGTTCCAAACCACAAATTCTGTTAAATACATAAGGATTACTTTGAGTTTTTTGTAGTACTTGGCAGAAATGTTGCTACTTATCTTACCAAATCTACAGTACTGAAGCTGCAAAAAATCCTTTGGTTCTGTAGAAAGTAAGTTACTTAAAGGAGATAAACTAAGACAAATTAATTTCCATTCCCCTGCAAAACTGGTGGCATTTGTACCACTCCTGGATTGTATGCAAACGCAGATAAATTCTACATTTCTGCTGATATTTTTGCTTTTGTTTAAAAAATGGAAGAAATTGTTTTATTAGTAGCCAGAGTAGTGTTGGTCCTAACATCTACTACAGTGGCTGGAGTGATAGCTTTGCACTGTTGTGCTGATATTTGTATTTTTCTAGTTAAGTAAGCCTGATTTGAAACAATATTTCATGGTAAGTAGTATCAGCTGAATAATTAATTGTCTTGCAATTTGTTGTCTAGCAATTAATTGTCTAGCAAGCACAATATCTAGATTTTTTTTCTCTCTTTCAGCAGTATCCCTTTCATGTGGTGCTATTGCCAGGAAGTAGAACAACACTAGGAGGTTTGGAGTTAATAGTCCTTAAAGTTGAAGGGATGGCCCTTAGATTTTGACCTCCATTTAGTACCTTGTTGAGGAAGTATATCTTTCTCATTAATTCTGCTTTGTGAAAAGAAGATAAAAATGCATCTTGTGGTGAACTATGCATAACAGACACTGAAGAAGTAATTCTTCCTCCATTTGAAAATGTTTATTACTGCAAATTCCAAACCATCACAGACCTCAATGTCAGGAGGTTCACAAGAAGCCATCCATGATTCTTTACACATGTACAGTTTCCAAAGTAGGAATTCTTGAATGGCTTTTAAACAACCAGCTCCTTCAGGAAAGGCTATTAAAGAAAACCACTGAGAGAATTTGTACAAATACTTAGAAAGTCACTGTATGAAAACATTCTTGTGCCAAGAAGGCTTTTACTGATACGAAAATAAATAAATAAAATTATAATTGGTCTCAATCTTATTAAAGAGGAAATTATAACGCTCATGTTGGAACAGATGAGCAGGCTGAACTCTTCTCTCCCATTGCCAAAATCTGAAATAAAAATTCTCTGCTTACCTGGCGGTTGACTTGTATTTGCTGGCTAAAGTATTTTAGTGCTGTCTAGAATCACGGACCTGTATATTCGGAATACACAGACGCAGAGGTAACAAAACTGAAAATCCACTCCTCACGCATACCTCTGGCTCATGTTGCTCTTGGAAAGAAATCTTGCTGGCCTTCAAAATCTATGTCCCCTTGAGTGTGGTTAGAGAGGGAAAGCTATTCAGAGAATAAACAGGAGAATCTGGCATTGATTTATTGTTCTACTAAGATGATTTATCTAATTTGATTTCCAGATACCTCTTTTAAAGATACTATCTGGGCAATCCTTAGTAGCCTGTCCTAGAAATACTCCTAAAGCACATACTAAAAAAGGGATTTCACCATTCTGAACCACAATATTTCTACATCACAGCTGGCAGCATACATGACCTGTCTACTTTTTTAGAATAGTCATAATTTCCTTACGTAATCCACTCTGAAGAGTTAGAATGTTTTTTCCAATGTCTAACCAAAGCCTCCTTTACAATTTCAGTTCATTACTTTTCATCCTGTTCCTAATGGCAAGTTCAAATTGCAGGAAGGGAGAGTTGATTGCCCTAATTTATATTAGATCAATGATTTGTATTAGGCACCAGGTGAGAAATTACAGTTGGATCATTGACACAACTCTGCTACCTGCTAAATTCTGTGAAAAAAAAGGAACTTTCTCGTATTTTTCATATACATGTCACACAAGTTAAAAGAGGCGATAACAAAACTGAATTGTCCCAGCCACTTACTGCACTGATTTGACTCCAGACAGCTGCAGTATGAAACTTTTGTTGGTTTCCTGCTACTCTAACACAATCTTTATTTTGTAGTGTCCCTAAGGCATACATCCCCAGGCACTCCACATAAAAACATAATTAAAACAAACATTAGACTGAATAAGCTTTTAGAAACAAAATATCCTTTTACTGTTAGTTCCTTTGAGCAAAGGGAAATGCAATGATATATATTCAAAAGGTTCACTGGGAAGATGAACCTAAGGAACATTTACAAAACATAGATCAAATGAGCATGATGTACTAATATATGCTGATACTCTACATTCACCATGAGACAAAGATACTGATGAATCTGATGCATCAACAATATTTGCATATTTATTCCTGGAGAAATTGACAGCCAATGCAGCTGAAACCAACTAAGAGCTACAGAATTTTTAGTAAGATAAACTCACATAAACATGAAAGCTGCAGTATTCTTCACAACTTTGGAGAAGGAGAGGGTAAAAAAAAATAAAAAAATAAATACTAAGGGAGATGCTCATCCATTTTGGTCTTTCTAAATTGGTTTATATACCAATTCTGTTGTCAGTATATCTTCTCCAAAATTGCATTAACTGGTGTGAATAAAAGCAGATTTGAAACAAACTGGCATTTAACAGCAGAAGTCTGTGCCCTTAACCAAAGTTCTATTTATTTATTTACAGCACCACTTCATGTAACCCAATATTTTTGATCTTAGCAGCACAGTGAACTGGTCATCTTATATTCCGAATGTTCTGGTTTAAAACCTGCACAAATTCAAATTCTAAGACAGGCATTCATTAAACCAAGTGCATTTGTATGTTCATCATTATCCTTTTGGTTTTAAAGGTTCTTATTTCCGTATTTCTTCTAGAAGAGGCTCCCAGTGTAATGAAGAGCTTACATATTTCTGTATCATATAATGTTTTTATCCCTCTACCTTCTTTTTACATTACGAAAATAAATCTTCTTATTGAAAAGAAGAATCCTAACTGAAAATTACAATTGAAATTGCAATTAAAATTGAAAAGAAGTGTAATTTTAAAATGTAATTTTGGAGATGGCTAGGTTGGAGTATTTTAACATTATTTTGCACCTGGGATATCCAGTTTTATATAATTAGGACTATCTTATAAAACTGATTAAAGCTCAGGTTTGTAATCAAGGGAATCTGTATTTATGCAAAACAAATCCCAAACAACTACTACACAAATTCACACAAAATAAAATTATGTAAACCCAAAAGGTTATTATCAACGTCCGTCATATAGGCAGAAAAAGTCCTTACATTTCCCTACATGTCAAAAATAACCTATATATATAACCTCCAGAAGGCTCTTAAAGAATGAAGAAACAAAATTCAACACCACAACTCAATAGAAAAAATAATTATCTCTTTGAGAACAAGAAAATTCCACCTTTTCTGAACTTTAATTTTATCTTTCCTGAATCTTATCTCCCCTCACTTGCATCCCTATACATCCAGTAATATTAAACAAGCTGGTATGTGCCAAGGGCAGTCACATATAGTAAAAAGCAGTAGAATTATTACTTTTGCAAGACTAATACACTTATGACCTGATGACTTTCAGTTTGGACTACTGAATTGTCTCACAGCCTTCAAAACAAAGTAATAGTATTAACTGGTTATAACAGTTCCCTTAGATCCTGAAACACTTCTAGAATCTACAAGAAAAAAAAACAAAACAAAACAAAAACCCAAAGAGAACTTAAAAGCCCAAGGAACCTTTCATCACAGTGATATTTTTTAAAAAAACTAACTTATTTAATCTCTAAACCACTTAACTTTAGCTAGTTGCATAGCCACTAGAAAGCTAGCATATAAGGTAAGTTTTTACCCTCAGACTTGTCAGGCTTCCTGGACAATAATGAATCATGAAAGCTCTAAGATTTATTTAAAAGAAGACTTAGGAGATGACCTTTAAGTTGACCCCTTCTACGCACATAATGCTGGAATTAAAGGCTGTGCAAGGTCTAATTATTTGAGCTCTGTTTACCACAGAAATAGTACCTTTCTTACTCTTAATAGGGAAACTGTTCTTCTCTCTCAAATACTACTAAGTAATCATGCAAGTAAATACAAATGAGGAATAGATAAGGCAACATTTCATTCAGAACAGTGATGGGCATGTAAAGTTCAAGATCTGTCAGCTAATTTGGTAAACAAGGACTATAGTACAATCATCTATTTAGAAGCAGCAGAGATACAAAATCAGAATATTCAGGAAGAAAACATGGCTGTCCCAGTTGTCAGGTGGTGATTTCTCCTTCTACTGACATCATCTGAGGACATTTTTCTCCATCCTGCATATTCCTTTAGTTCCAGGATTTCTTATTCCTATTCTCTTGGGTTTGGCTTGCACAACTTTTGTTTAGTGTATATGTTCCGTTAGACCTGGAATATAAATTAAAATGCCACAGGCTCCAGACGTCTGATGGTATGAGCCAGAGCAGAGACCACAAAATAATATTTCAAATTCAAATGGCAAAATGAGTAACTTAATGTAGGCAATGATGGAGTCTGCATGGAGAACTACATTCAAGAGAACATAATGTACAGTATGATGATTGCTTATTCCTTTACTAACATAGTCAGATATTGCTTTTAATTTGTTCTCACTGTGAGAATGTTCAAAAGTTTGTTTGTTTGTTTCTGGCCTTCTTTCCAGCCATGGCAAAAACCTGAAGGAAACTGAAATCATTTATATTCATTATTCATGCCTACTTAGGTGCCGGTGATACTTAGTTGCCTGTGTGTTCATGGATTTTGTAAATGTTATTGTAAAGTCATTGTCTTTTCTTCTTCCCTCACTTTTGAATTATGTAGTTAACAGGCTGACCATTAGAAAAAAAACCTGAACAAACAAAAACCCAAAACAATCTAAAGCTTTATAGTCATCAGAAACATGTTTGCAGCTATGATTTGGCTTAGGAAATGTTATTGTGGTGTTTGTGAACAGAAACCCCTTCCTCCTCAGATTAGTAAGGGTTTTACATCTGCATCTGATTGAATTTATATTTATTCAGAGAAAAGATGTTCTCTATCTAATGACACAGAATCACAAGTATGCCTTGCTATAGGATTGTAAAACTGCAAACCTGTACCAAAGTGAAGTACGTGTTTTAATTTAGTTACTTCTTAATGTACCAGCCCTGTTCATAATTCTTATTGTACTGGACAGGAGAACCAATATTGGCTAACCAGAGTCACTACGAGTTTTAAGATCCTGAATATGCAGCTTTCTGAAACACAACTACAAAACCAGAAAATATATATTTTTTAATATTTGTTGTAATTATTAATATAATGTAGTCATAAATTCATTTTTAAGATTATACTGTTTCATACTTGAGACAATTTTATGGTTTCATATCTAGAAGGTTATTCTGCACAAAGGATTTAAAATAAAAATGTCAAAACTGTATCATTATTTTTCAATGAATAGCTGGATGGCTACCTGAAACTGTGTAGCAAAATTATTATTCTTATTTTCCCTTTGTAATGATAAAGGTAATCTTCCGGCACAGCAGTGGCTGTAGCATTCTGTTCTTTCTTGTATCCTTAGCAACACAGCCTGTTCCTTTATTTGGACAGTTTACTGTAATATAAATGTGTCACATCCTTTCTGAAAGGGTATGTATCAACAATTCCTATCACTCAGTATGTGAATACAAATGGTTAAAGAGTTCATCATCTCAATAGAAACATGTTGTTTAGGAGGCCAACTGGTGTCATAACTCTAGCACATCTTCTTTAAAGCTATTGCTCAACATGAAATGCACAATAAAACTGATTTCCAGGTCTCTTCTTTGATACAGATAGCTTCATTACAACCTACAGTTTATGCCCATATTTAAAATGTCTAACAGATTAAAAAATGACCATTTTTTCTATTTTGTATCTTAACATTTGGGAAAATTATAGGGGAAAATAATCCACAAAACTCCAGGTCAGCCACAAAATTTCAAGATGGAGACACCATTAACATCCAGCAGAACAAAGGAGATTAGTATTTTGCTCATACTAATTTCATATGAATATGCAGAATGAAAAATGGTGATAGCATTGATTTAAATTATACTAAAAATACTAAACAGATTTTTTTTCACTGCTTTCACAGAGATGTGATTTTCAATGAGGAAATTGCATCATTAACTCAACTGAAGAAAGAGTCATTTATTGGGTTTTTTTCAGAATCTGACTGATACTCTTTGAAAAGTTGTAAAACAATATGAGCACGTGCAGGGTACTGCTATGGGTGACATCGCTAGCCAATGAAATCAAAGCAAAAACCCATTTATTATTTTGAGAGGCAAAAAGTGAAAAGGCAAAGTTTTACTTTCTTGATATTGTCAGTTCTAGCTAAATTTTGTAATCTTTTATAAAAGTAATATTTAGAACAAAAGCAAGGTAATCACACTCTGTTCTTCAGCAAGTGACAATAAAACTATGGTGTGACTTACCTTCCTTCAATAATGATGTGCTCCTTTGTGTGTTTATGCTATTCCATTTTTGCCTTATCTGACAGCTGTTCATCACAGCAATCAATGGTACACCTCCTCAAAGGAAAATAATCTCTGGGTACCAGATAGGACTGCTATTTGGAGACACAGGACTGTTCTTTGGAGAGATGGGAGAGAAAGCCTTGATGATTCTTGCATTTTTTTCCCAACCAATTAAGGTCCCATCTGTCAGACCTATCTTTCCATACAGGAGCAGAATGAAACCCTACCATGATAGTCAGTTGTAATTCTCTGAAGCAGCTAGGGAACAGTGGGAGGCATGTCCCCATTGCCAAGCTTATAGTATATTCACATGTATTCCATTTCTGATATCAAACACAATATAGAACTCTCATTTTTCAGGTTAGAAAACCATTTCACAAGCCTCCCCTTTGTCAAGAGCAGATAGCAGGTGCTAATGACCATTCCCATTAACAAACTTTTATAACAGACCTTACCTCATTATACAGTCAAGGTTAAATTGCTTATCAGTCTCAGAAAATGCTGTCAAGGAAAAACGACAAACCACACCTGAGTTTGATAGAAGCTCCTTTATGTATGCCCTGTGGTTGATCTGCCCAAAGAAGCCATGTAGTTAAAAAAGAATCTTTGATTCTTCTAGTCACAGAATTACCCTAATTCCCCAAATAAATTAACAGAGTTAAGTTGTATTTAATTTGACATAGAATTATAGAATCATAGAATCACAGAATAGTAGGGTTGGAAAGGACCTTAAGATCATCTAGTTCCAAACCCCCTGCCATGGGCAGGGACACCTCACACTAAACCGTGTCACCCAAGGCTTCGTCCAACCTGGCCTTGAACACCTTCAGGGATGGAGCATTCACAGCTTCCTTGGGCAACCTATTCCAGTGCCTCACCACCCTAGCAGTAATCCAATCTAAACCTCCCCTGCTTAAATTTGAACCCGTTACTCCTTGTCCTATCACTACAGTCCCTAACAAAGAGCCCCTTCCCAGATACTGGAAGGCTGCTATGAGATCTCCACGAAGCCTTCTCTTCCCCAGGCTGAACACACCCAACTTTCTCAGCCTGTCTTCATACAGAAGATACTCCAGTCCCCTGATCATCCTCATGATGGATACCAATCCATTGGTATCTGAGATCTCCAAAAGTATACATGATACTTACAAAGTTAGTAGTAACACTTTCTTATCGATATAAATTGAAAGAGATACCTCATAAAACACCATTGGCCTTGAGAGAGTGATTCTCAGTATCTGGTACTTCAAAGCATACTCAAGTTTAATAGCTCATCAAAACTTCCCTGTACTTCGTGCTTGAAGCATAATTTTTAAGTATATAAGTAAAAGAAAATTCTTGTCATATATAAAATTAAAAGCAAAGGAAAAGGCCAGAGAACAAATAACATGAAGATGGTATGAATTTTCTGTGAAATGGTGTTAAAAACTTAGTACTTCTTTGAGACTACCTAATTGCAATCATTTTCCCCACGGAAGATTATTCAAAGAAACAGCATATGGGAAAATACTGGATGGATGGATGGATGGATGGATGGATGGATGGATGGATCACCTTTAATAGGCAAACAATTCTGTCATTGCATGGTCTTGAGTAAATGGAAGAATAAACACATTAATTATCACAACTGAGTTGTATCACAAAATAAGGTAAAATAAATGTATATTTGATGAAGCAGTAATGGAAAATATACAGAAAAGTTTCCACTAAAAAGTAAAGCCATAAAATAAATACTTTAGTGAAAGAGTTAGACATGTTTACAAGAAACCATCAAAACTCTATTAAAGATGTTCATTATATTAAAATTAAGTCTGCTGCGCAGTCAACCTGTCTCAGATTTCCAGGTATAGCTGAAAAATATGCATCATTGATTGAGTATAGCAGAAAAAGATGGTAGAAAGAAACATGCATTAAACTTGAGAGCTATGAAACGACATAGTTTTTCTGAATGCTTTGTTTAGAGCTAGTTAAATGAACCTCAGCTTCTGAGACGTAAGCCAGATCACAATATCATAAAATATAAAAGCTTCATGTTTTTAGAGTGTTGCTTTTTTTTAATTCCACTGAAATGCTTTTTTGAACAGGCAAGCTATGCACTCACAGTGGGTTTTCCATACAATTACATTCAGGATGTTATATTGACAATTATCCACTAGAGACCAGATTTAAGGAATAAGGATCTCTGACACACTATTCATTATGGCTGTAGTCTAAATTGAAGACAGAAGAGAAAAATAGACTCCAGAGCCTTGTTTCATCCCATGAAATACAACAGATCTTGCCACCTTAGGATTCTGTGCTACATGGGACAATGGCAGGCTACAGTAAAAAGCTAACTACGAAGGGAGTGCATAACGCTAGATCATTAAAAATGGGTCAGAAGTTAAAATAATGATAATGCTTATGTATTTTATATATATTGCAACTATCAGGCACTACTCAATCATGTAACATTTAGCTGCACATACAGAAATATCTTGTCAGAATGCTTGATTTTATCTGCTGAGCTAGAATTCAACACACTACTCAGTACTCCAGGAACAATCAGGTAAGAACTAATACCTGAAAGTCAAACAGCTGAATGTGTCCCCCACACAACAAATTCAGAGAACTCCATGTGTGACTAGACATGAGTGTGCCAGTATACAACCATATTGTATGTTCATTCAAGTCAAAGGATGAACTAACAAGTGATGCAGACCCTCCTACTGCTATAAGCAGTAAACCGTGGGGGTTTTTTGTACTAAAAACATGTGAATGTTATGATGAGGGAACTGGGGAAAATGCTACATGTTGTTTATTACTTCACAGCCACAGAGATATCTAAAACTTGGCATTGAAGCTTCTTGTTGCTATTATTTCTATTATGATAACATTAGAGAGGATCAGCTTACATCTAAGGAGTTAGATGTCTTACTGCAACTGACATTTTAGAGAATTAACATCTATTTCCTAAAGAGGTGTTTTAGGTTTCCTGGGGATATAAGAAAACCAGTTTAATGGTTGTAAAGGTAAAAAGAAAAGAGAGCATATTTGTATGCTCATTGTCACTGTGGAAGGACTAAAGCTACCTCATGTACCCATACCTGGCCAGATTTGGCCCTTCTTGCCAAAGCCCCTGTGTCCTCCAAGCTGTAAGAGTGTGCCAAGTCCCTGTGATCTCAAATCTCCTTATTTTTGGGAAATGGAGCAAAGAATCATAGAATCGTAGCATAGTTAGGGTTGGAAGTGACCTTAAGATCATCTAGTTCCAACCCCCTGCCGTAAGCAGGGACACCTCACACTAAACCATGTAAGCCAATGCTTCATCCAATCTGGCATTGAACACTGCCAGGGATGGAGCACTCACAACTTCCCTGGCCAACCCATTCCAGCATCTCACCACCCTAACAGGAAAGAATTTCTTCCTTATATCCAATCTAAACCTCCCCTGTTTAAGTTTGAACCCGTTACCCCTTGTCCTGTCACTACAGTGCCTAATGAAGAGTCCCTCCCCAGCATCCCTATAGGCCCCATTCAGATACTGGAAGGCTGCTAGGAGGTCTCCACGCAGCCTTCTCTTCCCCAGGTTGAACAACCCCAACTTTCTCAGCCTGTCTTTGTATGGGAGATGCTCCAGTCCCCCAATCATCCTCGTGGCCCTCCTCTGGACTTGTTCCAACAGCTCCATGTCCTTTTTATGTTGAGGACACCAGAACTGCACACAATACTCCAGGTGAGGTCTCACGAGAGCAGAGTAGAAGGGCAGGATCACCTCCTTTGACCTACTGGTCACGCTCCTTTTGATGCAGCCCAGGATACGGTTGGCTTTCTGGGCTGCAAGCGCACACTGCAGTCGACTCATGTTCATTTTCTCATCGACCACCACCACCCCCAAGTCCTTCTCTGCAGGGCTGCTCTGAATCTCCTCTCTGCCCAACCTGTAGCTATTCTAGGGATAGGGAGTACTATCACATTCTTGAAAACAGCCTTCTGCTGTTGTGTCTGTTGTGGTTTTTCAAGCCCACCCATCAAGTTAATTAGGACTCTGGAGCACATTACCTCCACAAGAAGGATTTTTTCAACCCTTTGCTGAAAAACAGGTGTGAGGAAGTCTATCCTGTTACATTACATTTGGTAGCACACATCTTTCAAGTGAAAACTAATTCTCATTAAAAAGCATCCAGTACTGTAATATTTATTGTGCTCCTTCACTGTTACAAAACTTAATGTATTTTAATACAGGTTTCTCCTGTCATGGATATGCTTCTGAAGATATGTCAGAAGGTCTGGCTTGAAGCTAAGGAAATTTTTGGTTTAATGCTGTGGATTCTAGACACAATGCTACTTGAAGATTGATAATCATGGCAGCACAGCTCAGACATGAAGATTCCACTACCAAAAGGGATGCACTGTCTGTGTGAGAGAAAGCCCTTGTTTAGAACAGACCATTGGAAACTCAGAAAGAAGATTTAGAAATAAACAGTAATTAGATCCATGATACATTTGTGGGCCACATAGAAAGGTATTGTTATTGGGGATGAGTTCATTCTTGTGTAGAATTTACTGGAAAATATTCTAAAGGAGAGAGTCGTTCTGATGTTTTCTCAAGAAGTTGTATTTATTGTGAAGTATTTCAAATAATTAATTTTAAGTGAACAAATCAGGTAACTCAGAGAGCCAACAGCAAAATAAGATATAATATGTACTAAATGAAGAGATTAGAAAGAAAACTGCAATAGTAATGAGCTATTGTTTATTATACATTTTCTGCTATGGTAGCAATGTATCACAGGTGAGACTACTGGTATATATGCTGTGCTCTGGGCAGACTTCCTGAAAGCATTGGGGATTTTGTACAATTCTAAGACAAATGATGTTATCTGTGACACAGCATGAAAGATGGTGATTACAACATGCATGAGAGATGGTGTGTAAACACCTGAATAGACGATGCAAGAGCTGGGGTTCTGGGACTGACCTTTACACATCTATCAAATGTGTGGTATAAGTATGATTTCATTGTGATGAATGCTGATCTCTTCTGAGTTACTTTTGTCTTGACAAGGGAATACTATAGCCTTATCTTGGCCAAAAGCCAAATATAAAGTGATCAAGAAATGAGTACTACAAGCCACAGTAAGCAGAAACAGACTGTAATCAGCAACAACCAACAGTGGAAGAAACTGCAAAGGTATGCAGTAATAGTATTAGAGACAAATCTTACTGGTGGCCTCTGGCAACACCTGGCTACAAAACTGTCAGTGGTAGAGATTCGGGAAACCTCCATATCTGGATATCCAGTACCACATAGCAGAAACATGCTCAGACAGAGGAACTGTAACATACAGGAGCCTAGCTCTTTCCCAGGATCAGTACAGAGACTGGTCAAAGGGATTACTGTGTTCCCCAAAGCTCTGACTCAGAGACAATCAGAGTCATAGATGAGACAGGTCTACATTGACTATATGTGCATACGTGTGAATATGTATGAGGTCTTCCTGACATCACCTTTCACTCATTCTGCCTCATAAATCAGACTGAACAGTGTCATGTCTGGTGTGCATTACTTCTTTTTGCACCATGTTTTTATATTACAGCTGAAATTCAATCAGATTAGAATTGTTACTACTAAAACCAGGTTGCCCTGGAGTCTCCCATTAAACATATCAATCTCTGTTTATAGAAAGACTATGAGATATTAAAACCTGTTTAGTTGCTATGTATTTGCAGTTATTGCATAATGATGTATTGTAATACTAGTCGTACACATTTTCTCAGTGAGTTATGACAGGTCTGGAAGAAAAAGGTCTACTTATTGTTATGTTAGCCAAGCACAAAGTAATAAAACCTCATCTGAATTTCCTCCACTCCTGACCAACAATAAGGCCTGCCTTTTTGCTAATACAGTGGCTTGAGCATTCTTCAGAAAATTCACATACTATGGGGAAGAAGAAGAACTGTGGTAAGGCAAATTGAAGTCTAAAAGATGGGGAGCATTAACTGATTGCTACTCCTGGCAATGGATAAAAGTAACCATCAGCTCCTATCAGTTTATAGAGAAAGTGAGAAAAAGCCATTCTAAAGCCACCATGCATTCTCCACACATTAAAACTAAAATGCATGCAGGATTTTGTTGAATGAGGAGTCATCTCCTCTTCAGATGGAAACATTGCCCAGACTGCTTATACTGTGCAGACATTTGTACAGCATACAAAATCCTAAATTAAATCTGAGAAAGTCACTACTAGTTCTGGGAAGTTTGATACCCTTGGCAATTTCCTGTGAAATCAGTGATTGATTCACTTGATTTTCCCACTGAATAATAAAACTGTTAATTTAATTCTGCTGAAAAAGTCTCTCAAATTGGTAACCATCAGTTGTTTTACTCCATATATACAGATACAGAAAAGGTAAAAAACACCTATGAAGTTTCAATCTGATGATTCAAAATCGATCTACTTTAGTTAAGAGGCTAAAATAAAAGACCTGCTTTTTCTTTTTTTTTTTAACCTTTTTATTATGTGCCTGAAGTTGAAGTTTTACTCTTTCATTATAATTTTGATTTATGACACAAAAGTATTGTTGGGCCTAGCACAACAGAATCATTTATCCCTCAAGTGTCCATGGGGAACTCTTAATGTTGTCAATGAGCTATGAGAGATGCATAGTACATCAGATTCAGAACCTGAGATTTCTCCTCTAGATTTTGTTTAAAAAGACAGCTTATTTTGCTTTTGTGATTTGTAATGCTGTCTATTAGGCTGGATAATGACCTTCCATTGCACACCATTAAAAAAAAGCCATTTGTCTCCCTGAAAACTGTGAGGTATGCAGAACCAAGAAAGAACTAGAAACACAATAATGCCTGATGATTAAGAAGTCCCCTAAAGCAAAGACTGACAAGCAAAATGGATTTAATCTCTCAATAAAACCAGATAGATTATGAGTCTCCCAAACTAAGAAGTAGTAAAGCATAATCATCAGACAAATGTCTACTTTGAGTGAAAGCCATTTTAGCTCCAAATAGTACTTCGAAAAGGAATGGGAGAGGAAAAAATCACTGCTTTGAAAATAGTGTACATAGCTTACAGGAAGTATACACAAAGGCCCAAATTACAGAGAACTGTAAATCAGACTGAATCAATACACATCAGAAACTATCATGAAATAAAAACCCAAAAGCTTTGAAAATCAGAATAAAAGTTCTGCCTGTCCATAAAAAACATGAAAGAAAACATTTTTAAGAACAAAAAAATCTACTCAGATATAATCCTATCCAAAGGATATACTACATTATAGGTATGTCTGCAAAGAACAGAACCACTCTGGCCTTCTGAATCAATGCATTGATGCTTTAGCCTAAGCCATTTTTTCTATTTTTTGCAATGGCTACATACACTTTTGGCACAAAAAAAAAAAAAAAATATTATTTCTCGTTGTTCTCTGAGATTTTATTTTTGTTCCAGCTCTGCAAGATGCATGTTTTCCTTAAAAAGGAGAATAAGCACCCTGACTTTGGAAAGACAGCATACTACTTAAAAGAAAAAAAAAACCACAACCCAAAACCTGGACATAAAGCTGTGATGGAAGATGTGAGGAGGATTCCAAATTCTTTAGGAGACTGTCAAGATACAGTGTTTATTTTCTTGATTTGCTATTTGAAGGGTGACCTGACATTTTGAAGTGATATGGTATCTTCTGAGAACACTGGAACTCAACAAAAAGTAAGATTTCTTCTTTTATTGCTCTGGAGTGAAAATGAACAATTACTCTGGACAAGTATGAAACAAATAGGCACGTTTATGATCTCTGGTCAACTGAAAATCTTTATGTTTTTTACTTAGGACATAAAGATTTGGATTCAGCAAATCATGGTCTTAACACTAATCTTTCTACTGACCTTCTGCTAGGAGTTCATTTACCTCACTTAACATCTGTGTATACATTTGCATTTATACTAGTTGTGTACGTTCTCCTTGTAGCTAACTAAGCAAGGAAGGGGCAACTGCAAAATGATTCTTCGCAATTCTCATAGACACTTGCCTCGGGATGTAATGATTCCCATCCTAGAGATACCTACCTCTTTCCATTAAGTATTGAGAGAACCTGGGCAACTAGATTAGACTGGCAAAAGGCTGGTAATCTCATTATCATTTGGTATAGGTTGGTGAGTCAGAAGCCAAATGTCTGATTCTACAACTAATTAAAAAGCTGATGATTATGTCAAGCTGTGGGAGTTACATTCTTTCAGTCCCCGTCCCGTCCCTTTCCAACCCCCCCCCACCCCCCATCCCTTCAGGAGTGGGGGGATAAAAAGTGAGGAGTGAGTGAGCAGCTGTGTGGTTCTGAGTTACCGGCTGGGCTTAAACCACGACAACTAGAAAAAGTAGCATAAAGAAGCAGATACCTACAAATTACATTTCCCTTTCATATATCTTGCTTTTCTAGAATCTCTTATTTTTCTTAGATACAAAGAATACTCTATGCACTTCAAGTTATAGTCTTAGGGAGGCTAATGGCATTTATATGTCACCATGAACATCCACATCCAAAACATGTCCCTTAAAATTCACCATCTAAACCTGGAAGCCTGTGAATTTTCTCAATACAGTTGTGAGGACTCTGAATTTCTACTACTGGGCAACTACAGAGTGACTTGTGGACTCGGCATGTTCAGTTTGTCTCATGCCGGGCTCAGTCAGGGGTCACAGAGAAGGAATTCTCCATATAGCTTACCTCTGGAATTCAAAGTCTATCAGCATTACTTAGAAATTTGAAAACTGTCCCACAAAACACAGTCAAAAAGTGCCAGTGTTTCAGTGTTCTGTTTCTCATCCTCTACTTCCAAATAGAGCACCTAGAAGCTGGAAGAACTGTCTTGAAATTTCTTCTGTCTGGATATAAATCTTTCTCTCAAAAATGTAGCCTAAGCACAGGTCTGCACATTAGCTTGTGGGGAAATGATAGAAGGTTGGTGAGGCAGATTGTAAACATGCTCATGTGACTTGCAGCTGAGATGTTGAAAAACACATATATCATACTAATGTTGTTTAGTCCTTTGTGTTTGACAAGTAGGACATCTGTGTTTAGATAACGTAAGCCTATGATAATCTTAGAGGCACCCAGATGAACACACTTGAGATTCCTGCCCTGCTGTGGGAAAGATGAAAGCACAGTGGTAAAATAGACTGTCATGAATCCCTAATACACAGGCAAAACCAACAGGCTTCATAATCCTCTAGAATGGATTGAGCTCCATGATGCCTATGCCTCTGTTTGCATGCCTCCACCCAGGTGCTGTTTCAGAGATTCCCCGACTGGCAAGGTAACAAAAAATAAGTCTCCTAATTGCATTTTGCCTATGGTTTTGTGGTGGTTTCTGTGTCCTGCCTGGGCTGGCTCATACATATACTCATGATCTTCTTAATATGTTATCACAATGTCTTCATGAATACCACATCTATGCACCTGACATTCCTGAAGCACTGTACAGGGAGAGTTGAATTCCAGGACATAAGAAGACATCTAAAAGTTAGGTTAAAGTTTTTGGTGGTGCAGCACCACCACAAAACCAGACTATGCTAGCAGAAGACTGTGAAGGTGCCCTAAGCATATTTGAAAGTCTGATCATAAGAACTATGTGCTAGACAGACCAATGAAGCTTGAAATTCTCCTTGTACTGTTAACTGCCTCATCTCCAAAGTTCTCATTACCTCAGCTTCTCAAATATAAACCAGAGTCCAGGAAAGAAAGAGAAAATGCATAGGACTTTTAAGTGAGGGGGTTTGGTTGGTTTTGTTTTTCTTTTTGACATTGTTGCATAAGAAAAGTTCAAGAAGAAAAATGGCTTTGGAACAAAGCATATGCAACTCTTACGGACTAAATCCGACATGCAACAGTACTTGATTGCCTCATGTAGTTTATTTCCAAATGTTACAAGTTATGACAGCTTCATAAACCAGGAAAATTCACTGTATGGCTTCCTCAGGATTATAGGACTTCATTTCCACATTTCACCTGCTGACCTCTTCATTCATTCTTGTCAGTGATATTTCATTATACAGTGTGCACGTGATTTGGAACTAGAAAATCAATTCCGTGACTCATCTCCCCTTTTCACATAGGGGAATAAGTGATCCCTTTTGCAATAAATCTACAAAGAAATCAGGAAAATACTGGCTGTAAACAGGAAATATAAATAAACAAGTTTCAAAGAGGCTTTGTGTTTAGTGAATATATTCAATTGTGAAAATGTGAGAAGGAGCCTGGATGTAAAGTTTTAGCTTTAATTGTGTGTGATAAATTACATAAACACAGACAAAACTGAATAGAATGAATAAACCCACAGATATTTAGTGCTCAGTGCCAAGTTAACATACTCATCTGTAGTCCATCATATTTCTGCTCTCCTGAAGTCCATGTTTGTAATTCTGTTAATAATCTTGCCCACTTCTCTCAGTATCTACCATTTCATGTTTGATAACTCTACCATTTCATGATTGATAAAGTCAAGACTGCCATGACCCTCACACTCCCAACCAGCTCTTTCTGAGAGGAAGAGATCAAGTAGAGTATCTTCCCTAGTCAGCTTTTATCAAGAAATTGTATTAAGCACACTGCAGGAATCTCCTGAATTGCTTCTGCCCAGTCATCTTTCAGCAGGTGTTGGAGTAGCTCATGTTCCTTAACTCTTTGATAGTCCTTTACCATTAACATGAAAATTTGAACTGCTTATTGCCTTTGAACTTCGTGCCTTTGTGTAGGCTGCAGTCCCTCCTCCTTGCCTTCGTGATCTGTTCTACCTGAAAACTCCACATTAACTACAACACTCTATACAAGCAAACTATCTCACCAGTCTCTGTGATCTCAATGAGTTCTGCAACCACACCTGGACTTCTCTGGTATGTTTCCCATGCTGTGTGAATTGGTGCACAGGTGTCTGAGATAGGCCTTCCATAACACTACTTTCTGAGTCGAAGTAAGAGACCCTCCTTCATGTCATATCCCCAGGCACTTCCTTACTGCCTCTCATGCCTCCCTATACTTTTAAGCAGTCTTTGGTCACCATACCCCAGTAAACCCAGATTGATGACTTCCTCACTTGCTGACAAAGATGCTCTTTCCTGTCATGTTAGTTCATATCACCCCTGTGGTTTTTATTCTTCAGAGTGAACAAATTAGTTACCAAAGACAAAGCCTTGCATGTGACATCAGCTGTGCAACCAGGCATTAACCCTACAGATGCCCTTCTGCTCAACTCAGAATAAAGAATGTGATGTGTAGGAATAAAAAAAGTAAATACTTAATAAGTAAATAAATAATAAATAAATAAATAAATAAATAAATATTAAAATTATAAAAAATAGAAATAATTAATAATTAAGTGAAAATAATAATAAATAAATAAAATAAATTAAAAATAAGTAAATAAAAAAAGTGTTCAGCACAAAATGTTGTTTTACTTGGGCAGTTTCTTTGTCATAATAAGCTACCTAGTTTGTCATAGTTCTATTTTTCACAGTGTTTTGTGCTTTCTGTGCATTCTCAAAACTACCCCTAATTTTTGTGTTTTTGTTAATTCTTATGGCAAACACTGTAGTGGTAAGATCTTTTTTTTCCAAAGTACAAAAACACAAAGTGAAAGTAACAAACCTGAAATGTCACAGCTGTGCTCTGTATTGAAAAATAAATCCATAGGATTTTGAGAGAAAAGAAAAGCCAGATCACTGTTAATAAAACAGCATTAGTGAGTCAAAGGTTGCCTGCCTATCAGAAAAAAAAAAAAGGCTGAATCCAATCAGTTGTCCCAGGCCTGCTCTGAATGTGTATAAATAGCTTATTTAAAAGTAGAAATGTTTGTATGAAACTTTTGTTTGTCCTTTGTTACTGTTTCTGTAGCAGCTTTAAATAAGCCCAGGAAGAAACCGGTGCTCTTAGACCTCTTTTTTTTTTTTCTGAGCTGCCTCTCCCAAACATGTTTATTTCCTCCTGTTCTTCACCTAATTAATTAAAATTACGTAATTAAAGTGATTACCTCATATTTTTCAAAATATATTTTAGGGAACGAGAGAAGAGATATTGGTGTAGTTTTGAAGTTAAGTACGTGGCAGTCTGACTACGGATATACCCAAGTTGAGAAAAGTGCTTGACAAACACAAGTTTTGTCCAGGAAGCTAGGGAACATGTAAGGAACAATAAGGCCCAGTTAGAATTAAACTTAGCTAGGGATGTTAAGGATAACAAGAAGGGATTCTACAGGTATATTGCAAACAAAAGACAGACCAGGAACAACTTAGGCCCCCTCCAGAAGCTATCGGGTGAACTGGCTTGCAGGATTTGAAGAAGGCTGAGGTTCTGAACAACTTCTTTGCCTCAGTTTTCAATGAGAAAGGCTCAGACTGCACCAGCCAAGTCTTGGAAGGCAGACGCAGGGACTGTGAGAATGAAGACCTTGGGCCCACTGTAGGAGAGGATGTGGTTTGAGACCATCTTAAGAACCTGAACATGCACAAGTGCATGGGACCTGATGAAATCCATCAGCGGGTCCTGAAGGAGCTGGCGAGTGAAGTTGCTAAGCCACTGTCCATCATATTTGAGAGATCATGGCAATCAGGTGAAGTTTCCGACAACTGGAAAACAGGAAATATAACCCCCATTTTCAAGAAGAGGAAAATGGATGACCCGGGGAACTACAGACCAGTCAGTCTCACCTCTGTGCCTGGAAAAATCTTGGAGCAGATTCTCCTGGAAGGCATGCTAAGGCACATGAAAAACAACGAGGTGCTTGGTGGCAGCCAGCATGGCTTCACTAGGGGGAAATCCTGCCTGACCAATTTGGTGGCCTTCTATGATGGGGCTACGGAACTGATGGACAGCAGTTGAGCTGTTGGTGTCACCTACCTGGACTTGTGCACCACCAAGGAGGTGATCCTGCCCTTCTACTCCGCTCTTGTGAGACCTCACTTGCAGTATTGTGTGCAGTTCTGGTGTCCTCAACATAAAAAGGACATGGAGCTGTTGGAACAAGTCCAGAGGAGGGCCACGAGGATGATCGGGGGACTGGAACATCTCCCATATGAAGACAGGCTGAGAGAGTTGGGGCTGTTCAGCCTGGGGAAGAGAAGGCTGCGTGGAGACCTCCTAGCAGCCTTCCAGTATCTGAAGGGGGCCTATAGGGATGCTGGGGAGGGACTCTTCATTAGGGACTGTAGTGACAGGACAAGGGGTAACGGGTTCAAACTTAAACAGGGGAGGTTTTGATTTGATGTAAGGAAGAAATTCTTTCCTGTTAGGGTGGTGAGATGCTGGAATGGGTTGGCCAAGGAGGTTGTGAGTGCTCCATCCCTGGCAGTGTTCAAGGCCAGACTGGATGAAGCATTGGGTTTTCCCCATGGTGTAATGTGAGGTGTCCCTGTTTATGGCAGGTGGGTTGGAACTAGATGATCTTAAGGTCCCTTCCAACCCAAACTATTCTATGATTCTATGATTCTGTGATTCTATGCAAGCAGATTTTTCAAATACTTTTGAATCTGTGATTCCTATCTCTCACTCAGGCTGTGACCAAGGCCTTGATCCAGCTTATCTGCAGTTAATCATCTTACAATTGATTTAATCTCTCTTTTGTTATAATTCAGGCTGTCCTGTTTCTTAGGGAAAGAGATGGGTTGGACAAGAGAAGGGTTGGACAAAGGCTTAAAGTATCAAGAGTTGCAGTCTTACAAATCAGTTCAAACGCTGGTGAGCAGGGAAGCATCCCAAGCATCTGGGTATTCTACCACAAATTTGAGAACAGAATGTCTACTAGTAGCAGGCAAATATTAATCTGGGCTGCTATCTGATAAAACAAGAACTGTGCTACAGAAGACATATTCCTAAAAAAATCCAAATCTTTGCATACAGAGATTCTTGTAGTCAGTGCATTTTCTTCATGGTTCTTTTAAATAAACAGCTACTGAAATCTGAACATAGGCTGTCATTATCATGGAATAACAGCTTAATTAAAAATGCAGATTAAATTAATTATCTTTAAACACTAGTAAATAAAACAAGCATAAATATGTAATTTTGCATAGTATACATACAAAAATAAAGATTTACTTTTCAAAAGACTTAATGATTATTAAGAGCATGATATTTGGAAATGCTGGAGTACACCTATCATTTTCATGTAAGAATTACAGTAACCTATAATAACAGAAAACTTAGGAAAACATTTAAATTCAAACAAAGCTGTACACTTCATTAAAATTTAGTCAAAAGAAATTCCTTTTTCAGCTATAGTGCTATTGAATTGCAGTCTTATTTAGATAAACACATGAAAAAGCTATGCTGATCATCAGCTTTTTAATGAGTGGATTTTTCATATTCTAAACCATACCACGTTTTAGAATTTTGTCCATCATATTTGAAAAATCATGGCACTCAGGCGAAGTTCCAGACTACTTGAAAAAGGGCAATATAACCCCTATTTTCAAGAAGGGGGAAATGGATGACCCGGGGAACTACAGACCAGTCAGTCTCACCTCTGTGCCTGGAAAAATCTTGGAGCAGATACTCCTGCAAGGCATACTAAGGCACATGAAAAACAACAAGGTGCTTGGTGACAGCCAGCATAGCTTCACTAGGGGGAAA
>NDXB01013224.1:0-13712 GCA_002631895.1 Agapornis roseicollis | reverse complement strand
ATGGCAGGGGGTTGGAACTGGATGATCTCAAGGTCCTTTCCAACCCAAACCATTCTATGATTCTGTTATGTGAGAGGCAATCTGCTGGTTTACAGGGTAATTCATAGAACTGCATTTGCAGCATTAGATTCTATACTGGGATGTCTTGTGTGACAGGGTGGTCACTGCCTGGCTGATCTGGGGTAGGTGCAACCATGTTAAATGGGGATATGACAGCTCACATTGAGCTGAACTTTTATTTCCATCTTGTATCGCACCACATTCTGCACCTCCCTGCTGGGATCTTTGGGATGTAACCCTTCCTCAGCGTTAACATTCAGTATCCGTGGGGATGTGTTTTGGTTTCTCACCATTAATTCATGTAAATGGGTATGATAATTATCTTGTTCTGGGTAGTTACTGCCCTAAGGAGCAAGAAATAGCCGAGAGTCTTTCTTTCTTCTTCAGCTGCTCAAGTCTCTCTCGAGGCAGTCAAGGAACAGAAGTGGTTTATTGTGGGTGAGCACTCTGTGCAGCCCACAAACTGGCTGTGCACTGTTCTATAGTCCAAATAAGTTTGTCATTCTTATTGCAAGTACATGAGATAAGATAACATTGACAAAGGGAGCAATCTGTTCGGTATCAATGGCAAGCGAAGGGTGCCTCTTTCAGTTTCCCTCTTCCTTTATGGGAATTGCTTCATATATTCCCATAACCCAGGACAATTAAAGGAGCTAAGGTCTTCTGAAAGTCAGGGGAAAGGTGAAGGTTCTCCATAGGAAGCCCTAAATGCTGGGAGTGTGAATGGGAAGCCAGAGCTATAGTGAAGCTGAACACTACCAACCCTGAAGACTGTGCTGCAGCCCTTTTGTCCTTGGAGGCAGTTGGTCAGATTCAAATCTGATGATAAAAGCAACCAAAAAATACACCCAGCGCCCAGTAAATTCAATGTCATTCTCCTTTGGATTGGGATTCAGGGCAGATTTGGGTGGTCTGTGCATTCTGAGGGAAACAGCACAGTTTCTGCATGGGTTTTTGTTTCTAACGTACTTAAAAGGAACAAAAGCTGGCCGAGGATTTCAGGCCATTGGTCCATCTGCTGGCAACAGCAGAAGGCAGCTCAATAACTGGCCAAGGAATGGAGTCAGTGTGGAGTGGAAGCTTTCCCTCACTTCCTAACATTGCTTTTGCTCTCTGCATTCCCTGGGCTGGAAAGGGAAGCTTGGACAGACCCCCCCAGCGTGCTGTGATGTCCCCTGTGTCTCTGTACCCAGGTTTAGTTTAGGGATGGGGTGGCTGAAGGTGGCACCTTTCACACAGGCACTTGTGAACCCTGTGATCGTCTTGTCTGTGCTTGTGTAAATAGGGATTTAAAAAGTTATTCCAGCTTTTTTTCAGCCAGAATTACAGCGGTAACTGATAAAGTCTAGTTCAGAGCTGTTGGAAAGACCTCCTCTCTGTAGATGTTGTTCCAACCCTCTGAAGGCACCACATCTCTTTTCAGATGGGGACTGAGTATCTAGGTGTGTAATGAGGTCCTGACCTTCCTATAGTCTGGGCAGCATCCTTGGAAAGGGTGAAATCCTTGTTCAGGAAGAGGTCAGCAGCAGCTGTGGCCTATGGGAAAGGTGAAGGCGAAGGAAACCAAGGCAAGGCCTGGGCATGGAGGGGAGCCTGCCTGGGTCTTGCTTGCAAACACTGGAGCAGAATCACTTGCTTTGCAGGGACACAGTCTGGTTTGGGTGATTTATGCTCCTTTTTGTAAGTTCCTGGGAAAACAACCCAGTGACTCGATCTTGGTTTGCCATTTTATGCTGATGGAAAGAAAGCACCCGTGATGGCATCTGAAATGGCAAACCCATTGCATGGCAGTTAGGAGCAATGCCACTGGTTTTATGTGGTTTTCCTTGCATGATGTTGCTGTTGGCTCCAGCGTTTTGCACACATTTATTATTAATATTCCATATTAACATTCCCAATTATTTTGTAGACTAAGTCTAATGAGCGTGGCTCAGAAATCTACCTGGGACTGGGTTACTTCTGTAGGCAGCTCAACCCAAGTATTGGCCTCAGTGGGGTTCGGGCATCTGTATAACACTGGGGAAGCAATGGTCCCCAAAGACATTGAGCAGATGTTGTTTGCCGATAAATAGAGGGGAACAAAGAAGGTGAAAATGATGAGGGATTTCGAGCAGTGTTTTTGGGATGATGAGGTATTTTAGCCTGAATTCTAACTGCTGGGCACTTGGCACGATGTGTCGGGTTTAGTTGTTGGGACATGAAGTAAGGATGAAAGGGGCTGATTGCATTCGCAAGTTGCCAGCTAATGAAAACAACAGCCAAGATCTTATTTAAATATGAAATGAATATCAAGTGGCATTTGTGGAACTCTGAGGAGAGATTATTCCTGAGAGGAGGCAAGTGGAGATCAAAAGCTATTGCTCTGTGGAGGAGGAATTCTAGAAGATTCCTCAGGGATAGCATGCATAGTTGTCTTATTAAAGCCTCAGCGAGCAAACAGGTGATAGGAACAAGATGTAAGATACCAGAGGAGAGAGCCCTGCCACATCTGCACCCCATTATTGCGCTGCTCTGAGTTTCCTTTTGTTCCTGTAGTGCACAGTTCTCACTATGAACTAATAGTCCATAACAATAACACGTTGGGTGTTTGCCAGCCCAAACAGGGGTTTGGCTGACTTGGAGCCTGTTTGTGGAAGGAGAAAGGCAATGCAGCTGTTGGGCTGGGGACGGGCCAGCTGAGGAGCTGTTTCCCAGACACAAACCTCACATCAGAATGAAATAATAACTGGGGATTTTACATAGCGCTGCTTTGGTGGTGGGGGGGTGTTCTTCAATGTGACTTCTGTGGGTTGTGAATCTCTGGGCTTGATCAGCAAGTTTTGGGCTTTGTGCTTGGACATGGGTTGAATCCGAATGATCTTGGAAGACATATGATGTAGTTGCTTGTGTTTATTCTTCCGGAGATGGGTTTTGAGGGTGTAGTGTGAAAAGCCTTTGTACAATAGAGCAGCTACAGCCTGGGTGGAGAATGGATGGAGCAGCCTGAGGAGAAACTCCCGGCGACCCTGCTTCAGCAGCGAGCGCTCGAGCCCACAACTCCCCAATGTGGGAAGTGCCCCTGCTTGTGGCAGGGCTTGGAGCTGGAAGAGCTGTAAGGTCCCTTCAACCCAAACCAGGCTGGGGTTCTATGGTCTATAAAATGAGGAATATATTTTGCATGGGGCAGCATGTGAGGGATGTACACTAAAATATCTACACAAAGACTTAACTATAGTTGGACCGTGAAAGAACCAAAGGAATGACCCAGGTTATTCAGGATGCAGCTTTCATGGACTTTAGCCCCACATCTATCATCTCATTTCCCAGGGTTTTGAATTCTGTCCTTCTTTTTCCTCCCAGGATGTATCTCAAATTGTTTGGTCACAAATGCCCTGGATAACAAATTGACTGAATTTAGATGGCATTAAGGCTCTTTAACCCATTTCAAAGAGCAGGGATGCACTGAAGACCTAGAGGCATGCATTTAAATGAAGGCATTAATGATATATATTCCTTTTCCTTGCCTGACTATTTTATCTATGCATCAGATGAAAGTTTAGGGGGAAAGGTTTCTGTTAGTCTTGCTGGGAGTTGGCCAAAAAAATGTGAGGAATGCAGAAAGGAATTAGCAGCTGGTGTCCATTTAGAGCTTGAGCCCAGGCAAATGCAGGCAGTACACTCACTTTTACCTGTCTTCTGCCTCTGCCTAGTAGCCACTAACCCACCAAGGGTTAGTTTAGAAGCAAGGAGACCAGTTAGGATGTGATGCTCTTACTTCTTGTGCCAAGAGGCTAATGAGTGGATGATGTTTTGTTTCCTCTGGGGAGGATGAGACACGTTTCCTCCTCTTTGGGAGCTCAAGCCGTGCTTGGTTACCTGAACCAGAAATCCTGTTGGCCCGGTAGAACATGCCACACACTAACGTGGTGCTTCACGTGTGCCACTGGTGCCAGTGTCCTCTTCTAGCAGGGAAGGGCCGTTTTATCAACTAGTATCAGCTAGCTCCCAGCCTCGCTGCAGTGTGTGCTGGGCTACAGGGTGGTTTCTAACATGCATGCTTTCAGTTGGGGCATTTAACATCCCACAGCTCTGCTCCATTGCTCAGTTCACTTTCCAACCACTTCCCAGCTCAAAGAGATGCTGGTATTCCCTAACCTGTCTTCACCTCGTCTCCACAAAGAAAACTCATCTCATTCTCTCTAATTCTGGCTTTATTTTCGCTACAGAAATAACAGATAGAATCCATATGGTACCTATCACATCCTCCAGTGCTGCACTAAGCTTGGCCATGGAGGGGCAAAGCTTTGCAGGATGTTGGCCGTGACTTTGGCTTTCAACATCTGAAGGAAATGCTGGGTTTGGAGCTGTCTTTGATGAGCTTCCTCTGGGACCACCAAACTGTCCAAAACTGAAACCTTCACTAGGCCAGCTCTCCATCCAGCCCTCACGGAGCTGATGGAGCATCTGTGGTTAAAGCAGCAGCTCAGCTAGCGGCCTCAGGAATCTCTGGTACCTGGACCAAGTGCTGGTGCGAAGCACATGGATGGAAACGGATGGGATGCAGGGGGACCTGGACAGGCTTGAGAGGTGGGAATGTGCGGGACAATCCCAGGCACAAACATAGGCTGGGAGAGACTGGATTGAGAGCAGCCCTGAGGAGAAGGATCTGGGGAATGGCTTGAACCTGCCCGAACAGGGCAGCCTGAGCTGAGCTCGGAGGCAGAAGCTGTTCCCTGTGAGGGTGCTGAGGCGCTGGCCCAGGGTGATGGCCCAGAGAAGCTGTGGCTGCCCCATCCCTGGCAGTGCTCAAGGCCAGGTTCAGGGGCTTGGCTTGGNGAGGCAGAAGCTGTTCCCTGGGAGGGTGCTGAGGCGCTGGCCCAGGGTGATGGCCCAGAGAAGCTGTGGCTGCCCCATCCCTGGCAGTGCTCAAGGCCAGGTTGGACACAGGGGCTTGGAGCAAGCTGTTCCAATGGAAGGGGTCCCTGCCTGTGGGAGCAGGGCTTGGAGCTGGAGGAGCTTTCAGGTCCCTTCCAACCCAAACCAGGCTGGGATTCTGGGATTCTATGACCTTGGTGTTGTCACAGAAGATCTGGTGCAGTTTTATGTCTCTTTAATGAGTCTGAGCATTTGGACCTGGGTTTCTCTCCATGGGCTGGTGCTGGAGCTCAGGGTGCTGCTGAAACCAGCTGCTGCTTTGGCTGTGCTGCCTTTTGGAGTGTGTTAGCGCCGCTTTCCCCATTCCCAGCCCCGGAATCCGGGCACATTCAGCCCCTGCTGCCTGTGTAGCAGGTGATCTCTCCCAGCCTGCCCCTTTAAACCCCTCGGTGCTCTGCCTGGCTGTGAACTATCCCCAGTAAACAGAGCCTGGAACAAAAGCCTGCACAACAAAACATCCTCCTCTGCCCAGGCGCTCCCTGGGTGCGGTTTCCCACCGCTGCTCTGTACTTTGGAGGCAGAGCCAGAACAGCTCAGCCCCGTGCTTCCTGCCCTGGAAGTTGTCAGCAGCAGCCCACCCTCAGCAGCACCTCCAAGGAGGGAGGAGGTGGCCCAGAGCCTGTCTTTGAGTGTCTCCTCTTGGCTCGAGTGATGGAGCCTTTCCTGCCCTTCAGTAAAGCCTCCAACACAGGGGACATTCCCATAGACGTGAAGTGGAATATCTTGACGTTACTCCTGGGTCTTGTGTCCTCTCCCTCATCAATACACAGCCTCCCATGGTTGCACCTTGTTGTGCTGAGCCCCAGCTCAGCATTGCAGCATGACTGAGGTGGACATCACGTCATCCTCCTTGTGGGGAGAAAACCAGGAGCTCACAGGGATCCAGGGAAGGGGAAATCGTGCAGAAGGCTCTGGTTCACTCCTATTCATCTGCAGGTTAAATGGATGTTGACTGGGCTGGGACCTGTGCATTACCCTGTTTCTCCTTAGCAGCTAAGTCTGATGTAAACTTAAACAGGAGAGGTTTAGATTGGGTATAAGGAAGAAATTCTTTGCTGTGAGGGTGCTGAGGCACTGGAATGGGTTGGCCAGGGAGGTTGTGAGTGCTCCATCCCTGGCAGTGTTCAAGGCCAGGTTGGACAGAGCCTTGGGTGCCATGGTTTAGTGTGGGGTGTCCCTGCTTATGGCAGAGGGGTTGGAACTGGATGATCTTAAGGTCCTTTCCAATCCAAGTCATTCTATGATTCTATGAAATCTCTTAGAGCATGGTAGCCATGTTCCATAGAATTACAGAATGGTTGGGTTGGAAAGGACCTTAAGATCATCCAGTTCCAAACCCCCTGCCATAAGCAGGAACTCCTCACACTACACCGCTATAGACCTCTCTCTTTCTCTAGCCTGAAGTAGCTGTTACATTCCTATTTGGTTCCATTCTTATTTGGTTCCAGTTCATCAAACATCTCAGTGTTTGAAGCATTCCTTTGGCCTAAAAGCAATTCTTTGCTGCACCCCTTTATTGCTGTGACCCTTTTACCTCGATAGTATTGCAGTGGCTGGGCAGCAGCACTGGAGAACAGTGCTGTGTGTCCTCTGCACAGGCTGTATCCTGATCCATGCTCCTGAGCTCCGCTGGTTCCAGTCACAGTGTGGGCTGTGCACATTTATTAACTGTCCAAGAAGCTGGAAGATAGTTAATAACAGGGCTTGGAAGGTGGGAGTGGAGAGGGAAAATAGAAGTGAGAGACAGCAGTTGGCTGGCTGAGGCCTCAGCCCGTGTCCTTGGCAGCCCTTCTCCTGTAAGGAGGTCAGAGCTGTCACATCCCGGCTTCCCGGAGACAGGCCACAGGAGGAGGAATACCATGGCTGTAAGTGTGTCCCCTTACACAGCACTGAGTGAGCTTTTGCATCCACACACAGCAGAGGCTCTGTTGTCATAGAGTAAGAGCTGTCCTCTCATTGCAAATGTTCTCTCATTGTAAGTGTATTGTAAGGACGTTTCTCCTATGTAAGAACCTCTTGGTAGATGTGAGAAGCGAGGCAGAAACCTCTGGTTCTGGCTTTCTGATTGAAGAAGACACATTGCACAGCATCTCTAGTGCCTCCTTTTCCCAGAAATGAGCATGTCCAGTACCTCTGACCCCATATATGTGGCTGTAGCTCATCCAAATTAATATAGCAGATGTAAACTTAGCTCTATAAATCACATGGTTACACATAGGCAATCACTGTATTTATTGAACCATCAAGTGACTCCTGAGGCTTAGGAGTGATGCTCCCAGTGGCGTGTGAGGGGCTGGATCCCACCTGGCACTGCCACTGCACTGCAGCACTAGCTCTGGAACACTGTCAGAATGAACTGGGATGTCACCAAAGGCATTCCTTGTCTGGGGCTTCCTGCCAAGCTGGGGTCATGGCTACAGGCAAGATGTTCAGGGCCTTCCGAGCCCAGGCAGTGACGCCTTCATCCAGAGATCCAGCTGCCTGAGAGGCTTCAGGCACCAGGAGCATCTCCGTTTGCAGCCCTTTGCTCATGCACAGCAGGTCCCCAAACCTTGGTGCTCTGTTTCTCACAAGCTGGGGCATGAGAGAGACCAGAAAGTGGGAACCTCCTTTCTGGGAGTCATTGGTTTTTATGGGATCTCTGCTCCGCAGAAGCACTTGGAAAACACTAAAAAAAGACTGTTTTGTCCCACTGAAGAAGGTAAATCCCACTGCAGACAATTGCTCTGTATTTTCACATTCTTTTGGTGAAGGTCAACCCACAGATAGCTTCTGGAACATGGTAATACTAAATATTGTCCTTTAAATTCTCTGTGACTGAGAAAGGAATGTTTGGGTAGTTCCTTTGGAAGCCTGTTGATAACTGTTGGACTACGTCAGCTTTCCTTCCTGCCAGACTATGAGGCAAGATGTCCCAGCTGCTGCCACCAGCTTAAAGGCATATTCCCCCATGGGCACCTCCAGCTGGACTCTTTAGAGGTGGTTGGAAGGTGGATTTGTGCCTTGTTCCGTGGTCAGGGCTGGGGAAGGTCAGGTGCAGAGGCTTTTAACAGCATTAGGAGGTGGTTTGAAACCTGAATGTTCCTTTGAAACAAGGCCCCATCTCCATGATGTGTCTCTAAAAATCTGCCAGGGAGGGTGTCCATTCATAGGTATGGAGACACATGTATATTCACCTCTTTGTCTCTCTGGCTGTTATGAAATCCCAGCCTGGTTTGTGTTGGAAGGGACCTTAAAGCTCCTCCACCCCTGCTCCCATGGGCAGGGACCCCTTCCACTGGAGCAGCTTGCTCCAAGCCCCTGTGTCCAACCTGGCCTTGAGCACTGCCAGGGATGGGGCAGCCACAGCTTCTCTGGGCCATCCCCCTGGGCCAGCGCCTCAGCACCCTCACAGTGACCATGGGCAAGCCTGTGATGTGCTGTGTTTGAGCTGAACCTCGCTCTTACAAGTCTAAGTTACCTTTAACTGTGACTTGACTTGTGCAGACCTCGCCCAGCCGTGGTCGTTGAAGGAAAACCAGGGATACAGGAGGAAAGAGGTTGTGTCCTCTCTGTTTTGCTTCAAAACTGAGTAAGGAGGTTGTGCTCTGGGACAGGCACTCAGTATGTGGAGTTTACTGCCACAGTCCTCATGTGTGCTACGTGCCTCCATAGCTCGGTGCCGACAGAGCCACCATCCGCTCCATGTGGATCCCTGTGGACATTCCCTTTCAGTAGAGATAGAAGACTGTCCTTCCCTTAAAGCGTGCTGGTGGCTGATTCCCAGCTCCCTCCCCTCAGAGCTGACTGAATGTGCTCTGCTCTCTCCAAGCGATGATGGGAAAGGAAGGGCAGTCCTCAGGGGGGGCTGGTGCTTACTCCAGCCTCAAGTGTTATGTGTGGTGACATCTGTTCTGCTGCAGGTCTGTTCTCCTCTGCAGTAACTCCTCTCCAAAAGCTGCCGCTTCCTGCCTGGAATGTCTCAGTTCTGTCTGGTTTAGTCTTTCCATGGGTTTATATGGAGTTGGTGCAGAGGGGCCTTGGACAGGGCTCTGTAGGGACAGGACAAAGGGAAGGACTTTAACCTGCCAGAGGAGAGATTGAGATGAAGAGTTTGGAAATGGATGAGCTTTAATGTCCCTTCCAACCCAAACCGGTCTGGGATTCTATGATCTAATCCAGGATGCTCCATAGGGAAACATAGGAGCCTAGGGTCTCACCCCACAATTCCTGTTACGTGCCTGATCTCAATGAAACCATCCTGGTTTGAGGAGGCTTTTCCAATAATGCTGGCACATTATGGATTGCACCCTCAGCTGTGCGCAGCCACCTCAGGTTATACAGGGCAAATCTGGATCTTCTCTATAGATTAATGTATCCTAGACTCTTCAGGAAGAGATGCTGGAATCCAGATTTGCTGCGTAGGGGATGAGAACCCGGATGAAATCCTGTGCTCTAAATATGGAGACAGTCAGACTGGAAGGTTGTGATGGTCCTGGCTGGACCAGAAAGGTTTGAAATGGGCATTTGGTTCAGGCTTCCTCCATAACCTTGTTTTCCAGCCGTCGTTATCTCCTCTATGCTCTTGGCTGGGATGCTGCTGCTGTGTTGTGAGCCCTGCACATGCTGAACCCGTCTGAATCCTCCTCCTGTGCATTGCTCATCTGGCTGTGGGTGTGCAGCCATCACCCCCGCTGGCCACACTTGGGTTTCCAGCTCAGGGAGCTGCCTTCTTGTTTACAGTGAACAGCACAAACCCCTTTGAAGTCGTTTTAATGCTGGTGTAATGTGTACTCATGTCCCAGCTAGAGCGTGATATCCCGGGGACCCCAGGAGGAAAACAGGAGGCTGGAAACCCTCTTAACTCCCTGTTGCTGGTGTTCCAGTGACGAGTTATCTGGGATGTGGGAAGCAGGCCTCGCTCATGAAGGACGGGCTGATTTTCATGCCCTTTGCACGCTTTCCCAGCCTATACTGTGAATAGAGAGGCTTCAGTCTTGCTTTGTTTGTGCATTCCTTAAGTGTCTGTGCCCTACACGCTGCCCCTGGCATTTGTCTCCCCGCTAGGACAGCCTGTCCACCCCTTCCCTATGACCTTTCCGGGTGCTTTCAGCCCTCAGCCCCCACAGCCCAGAGCGTGGACAGCCAGAGGAGTCGGCACCACAATGTGGGTTGAGTCGGGAAGGAGGCAGGGAAGCGGAGACGGAATACATGGAGCGCTCTTGGACTGGGGAATGCAGAAACAGTGTGGTTCTGTGCTAAGCTTTTCAGTTCAGGTCTTCTTTGATTTCCTAACTGGAGCAGGATTTGACTTGTGGGGTGTTGGAATGTGTGTGTCCCTTTGCCACGTGAATTGGATCGGATATAAGGAGGAAGTTCTTTCCTGTGAGGGTGCTGAGGCACTGGAATGGGTTGGCCAGGGAGGTTGTGAGTGCTCCATCGCTGGCAGTGTTCAAGGCCAGGTTGGACAGAGCCTTGGGTTCCATGGTTTAGTGTGAGGTGTCCCTGCTTATGGCAGGGGGTTGGAACTGGATGATCTCAAGGTCCTTTCCATCCCAAACCATTCTATGAATCTATGATATAGTGTGTATGTTACTTCCCATTGAACCGTGATGGGGTCAGTTTTCCTCTATGGAAGCCAAGGTGAGGCTCTCACCCTGATGAGGAGATGGGATATGGCTGGGTGCTGGGAGCTCAGAACAATTCCCATTCTCCAGCTTAAATACAGGTTTAAAATGGCATTTAGAAAAGTATTAAGTGCTGGATATTGCTCAGAATAAGCATTTATCTGAGCTGTCAGACAAGCTGCAATAGGTTGAGCTGTGCATTAGCCAGGGAATGATCCATTTCCATAAGTAATGGGACCAGTTGGGGTTTGCTGCTCAAAATCTCTTTTCTTCAATCATAACACCATTAAAGCCTCTTGACAGCCCATAGATAGTAAGAGTAATGTGAACCTCACTGCAGCTTAGAATGGCTCATGGAGAAATAGTAACTCTCAAACTAATGTTTACTTTAAAGATAAATGTAACTACGAGGAAGTGATTCCAGATGTGTGATGATAGCAGAGCTTTCGCTCTTCCAGCCTCAGCCCTCTCAGTGAATGCCACCATCGCATGTAAAAGGAGGCAGCGGATGCTTTGGAAATGAATTCATTCTTCAGATGGCCTGAATCAAACTTGTTTATTTTCTATTATCTGAGAAGCAAACAGCAGGATGGGGTTTATTTATAACAGTAAATACAAAAGGTCTGACCCCAGCCTTTGAAAGCTGTCTGAGAAAGTGCTCTTCCTGGTAGCTGCTGCTCTCTTGAAGCTGTTTCTCCTTTTTGAAGGCAATGCCAACCCCCTCCCACCCTCAAATTATGCAATAGATTGTCAAGAATGCTTTGAAATGAAGTGGTTTGATCCCTTCAGCCCCACGAGGACTTCGAGTATTGGATGGGCTGCAGAAGGCAATAGCAGAGGGCTCTGGTTTATCAGTGAAGATGGGTTTTCAAGGTGCCAGATCCTTTCTTTGCCCAGTGTGGTGGGGTTTGTGCTATTTTGGGATTGGAGTTTTTAACTAGTTGAAACCTGGAGGTTTTAATAGTAGTTTTTAAATACTAGTTAATAATTATTAGTTCATGAATGTCATTCCCTGCTAATATCCCCACAGCGCAGCTACACACAGTGCTGATGTGTAAGTTTAGGAGACTGTGGACTAGCAGAGAAATGCCAGTGCCTGTTTCTGGTTTTAAGCCCTCTATAATGAGACAAGACTCTAAAGACCACCTAGTCTGTGTTGGAGTTGTGGATGGTAATGAAGTTGGGACCTGCCATTTAGAAGCTGGTTTGTATCTATGTGCTTGGGTTCATCACAGTTTGAGACTGGGTGTGTTTGGGATGCTCGGTGTTAGCGCAGCTCAGGATGCTGGTATCTGAAAGTCGTGTTGTGTTTGGCTCCCCACAGAAAACATTATTCCTTTATTAGATTGGTATTTCAGCTTAAAGCCAGGATGTTTGAATGACAGAGGTTGTTCCTGCTCACACACAGGCTTGCGTCTGTCTCTTTTTGCTTGTGCCGCATGTTCTATAGTGAGTGCTTCCCTGCGAGGGAGTCAGTGGGTGATGGGTAAGAGTGGGAATTGCTGCAGTAAGGGAATGGTGCATGGTACAACTGCCTCCTACTATGTGCTGACTGCACAGACAGACAGAGCTGTCCTCATCCGGTGCTGGTTGAACTCATGCAGCAGTGGATCTGACCATGTGAAATGGTGCTGTTGAGCAGCAGTGAGTGCTCCTGAAGGGGAGACCTGAGAGCAGCTCCAGGGCCTAAAGGGGCTGCAGGGAACCTGGAGAGAGAGGGGCTTGGGACAAGGGCCTGTAGGGCCAGGCAAGGGCAATGGCTTGAACTTGCCCCAACAGGGCAGCCTGAGCTGAGCTCTGAGGCAGAAGCTGTTCCCTGTTTTCAGGTGCTGAGGCGCTGGCCCAGGGTGGTGGCCCAGAGAAGCTGTGGCTGCCCCATCCCTGGCAGTGCTCAAGGCCAGGTTGGACACAGGGGCTTCAGGCGATGCCTGCACATCACATAGCTGTGTCTTTCTTTGGAAGAAGGCAGCATATCCCATTGGGATTCAATGGTGTTATCCTCACCTCACCACTAAGTGCTGTGCTGCAAAGGACTTATTTTTATCCCTGCAGCGTGTGCCTGCTGTGCCTGTGTCTCTGAGCCGCAGCACAGGGAGCTCGATGCCAGGGGAGGAGGAGGCTCCGCTTTTATTTTGAGCATCGCTGCAGCACCAGAACAAGGAGGCAAGGCTTCCAGCCCGGCAGGTGGGGGACAACAGGCCCATCTCATGCTCAATTTAGCTTTATCTGGGATAGACTTTGCTTGTGTGATGTTCAGGAAGAGAAGTGCTAAAGCACAAGTTGGAGTTGAATTTATTCTGGATGTGGTTACATGTGCATCTACCACAGGTGACACGGAAATGCATCTGATGGCTTATAGCACCTATACGAAATGAGCACATGGCTGCATCCAGGTTTTAGGGTCACCGTGTTTGCAGTTTGAGCTGCTGTTTTTCCAGTGGCATGTTTTTCTCTTCATCGGGCACTATTGAGAGCTGAAAAGATTGAAGCTGATGCTGTAGAACAGTCTGATTCTATGGATTTAACTGGAATTAACCCTGATTTCTGCCTGCATAGCGGAATCAGTGGGAGGTTTTTGTTTAGGCTTGATGCTAGATGAGGATCAGCTGGTGAATGCTGTGCAGAAATGGTTCGAGTGGGATTTAATCCCTTCTCCCATCCTTGCTCCATCCTTTTGTTTGTTGATAGCAACAGAATCCACGTCCATCTGCAGACCTCCCTGCTGGGGAACGTCAGCCTGGGCTTGTGCAGTGCAGGAGCATCATCCTAAAGACCTTCCCCAGAGCAAGTGCTCTCTGTGTTCTTTCAGCCTGTTGGCAGCTCACCATCACCAGAGCAGTTCCTTCCCACCTTTGGAGAAGGCTGGATCGCTCTCAGACAGGCTTTGCTAACAGCTCCTTATGTAAGAGCTTCCAATGCAGCTTGTTTCTTTGCATGTCTCTGCAAAAGGAGGGAATTCATTTGCAAGAAATAGATGAGAAACCTCCTCATCCATGGTGGGGAACGGGAGAAATTCATCCTGGCCTTTTTATCCTTGGAATGACTGGAAAATTAATGTGAATAGGGAAACACATAGCCTGGTTTGGGTTAGGAGGAACCTTCAAGCTCCTCCAGCTCCAACCCCTGCTCCCA